>PVKA01008754.1:0-71562 GCA_004027165.1 Ctenomys sociabilis
TGATCATAATACTTTAATCTTTTCATAAAATTCTTTTTGAAATTTGTAAATCTCACAGGACCTATTTTCAAAAACCCAAAGATATATCATAGACCTACTCAAAATAAAATGTCATTGAAAATAGCAAGGAATGTTCTTAAATGTTTCATTCACTTGATCTTCATGATTAACTAACTTAGAACTTCAAAGATGTTCTAAGACTCTTAAGTTACGCCATATATCGTGATTGTTTCTATTTAATTCTATTATGTATAGTAAGTATAAAATTTTAACAAAGTATTTGGCTTTTACATTTCTTCTTTCTTGTTATATCAACATTTGCCTAAAATACACTTAGTTCTAAGAGCATCCTTCTATTTTACTTTCTTTACTCACAATGGAAAAATCACTCTTTCAGAAAATTAATTCAAAAGGTGACAAATAAATATGAAAAATGACCACTTTCTCCATTGCTTGAATTTCGTAAGCCCACAGTATACATTGTTGTAGATTTAAGATTTTTAAATGTTCTTTTGTAGGGGGCACATGAAATCTTTTTTTATATTTCATCTTTTACCTCAAAGATTTTTTGAAAATGGTTTGCATTTTAAGCTACAGAGTCCATGCCACTACGGCAGGCTGTGCATTACAGACGGTACTGAGAGAAAGAACCAAGAATAAGCCAAAACAAATAAAAGTATAAAGGATTTTAAATGCCAGGGGAAATAAAGTATATGTAACCTCTGCATCTCTTTTCAGAAAGAATGCAACCTTGTAATAATATTTTTGAAGGACAAACAATGATCACCTGAAAAAAAAAGCCTGGAACTGATATTACACTGCGTTATTCTCAAAACTTTTCGCTTCCTTCTTGACATATAAAGAAAGAATAAAAGTATAAATCTTATAACATTAAACTCCCAAGCATCTAACACCACTAATTTTCAGTATTTATAGTTTTTTAAAAAATACTTCTATTAGAAAAATATTAGAAACTGTCAGAAAATAGGCATTGATGAATTTTCTTTTTAGCAAGAAAACAGAGTATCAAAAGACTTTTGCATCCTCAATATTCCATAGCACAAATCTGGTGGGCCAATTCAGTATGTTCATGTAACATATTTCTTTAAAGTAAAACCTCATGAACATCATTTACAAATATCAGATACAAATTTTGAGAACCTATATAAATACATAATCTCACACTATGCCAAATAATTTATCTAACGTGGATATGAGAAATGACATGAAGAGATACCAACCAACTTTCCTTTCCAGTTTTGTAACTTTAAAAATATGATGAAACCAATGTTTGTCATGTTCCCATTCTCTGATGGCATTATTATTTTCTAGAACTCCTTCATTGTTAAACTTTGACTAACGATGATGCTTCTAAGGTATTATTTGCAGTTCCTTTAATTTGTGTCCCTCAGGAAGAAGAATGAGAATACATTTTCCATTAGTGGAAGAGATATTTGCAACACATTTTATTTCAATGGCTAGTACTTTTTACTCATTTGGTCATTTTTTTTATTAGTACATTGGTAAGATACATTCTGTAATTACTTGAAGATATGCAATATATAGTCCAGTGAATGCAGGTTGTATGAAAAGATGTAGGTGTTTTAGATACTGGTTCCCATCTGGGCTGGTTAAACAATGCTGCACAAGTATTCATAGGAAGCCAGTTCATATTTTATGAGCAAACAACAAATCTAATAACAGAAGCTCACTATTCACTGCCAGCCAGCACCCTGAGGTTGAGGAAGTCTACCAAGGTTGATGAAGTCCTGTCTGTAGGTACTTTACTGTTCTCCATCCAAGAAAATACCATTTTCCATGAAGCCCTGAAGTACACTAGACATTACTGCTGAAGGATACTCTGCTTCTGGAAGGGAAGGGCTAGACCGTCAATCTTCTCCAAATTCCAGAGTGTTTTACTGATGTGCTTGAGAGCAATAAGTGAAAAACAGAGAGAAAAGTTGGCTGATCCAAGGCTACCCTGGTAACTGTCTACAGTTGCCATCAGCGGCCATTGCTTCTCCCTCCCCATACTCACTCCCTAACACCAGATCTAAGCCAATATTAAGCTATAGGCATGTCTAGTTTTGATGCCTACTTCTAAAATCTGTACTAATTTTTTACGATTCAATTCAGTATTTGTTTTATCAAATGCTAGATTGTGTTGATAAGGGTACTATTTTTTTCTGTTATTGCCATATCAGGTTTTCATGCTTTCAGAAACTTAAAACAAAATTTTGTCTCTATTGTCTATAAGCCATAAGTATCCATTTCAATTGATCTGCCTACTTTAGGACTTTGAAGATCAAAATCGAAGGATCACCTGACCTAGACTCAGTCAGAATCCATATTAAAATTTTGCTTCTAACCTATTCAGGTTATTGTCAGAAGAGAGACTGAGGTGGCTGCCATCCAAGAATATCCTGAGATGTTCCTGACTCCCCAAATTTCTGATTTCATGCCTTTCTCCTTAAAACTCAGCCTCTTCCCTGCTGCAGCATGTATTCACATTTCACTTGTGACTCCACCATGAGAACATTTCCCTTTTCAGAGTCCAGATGATCTAGACTGAGCTATCACCATTGAACCAATCTATTTCCTGCATTTTTGATCCTTGACTTAATCACATCTACAAAATCCTCTTGCCTGGCAACACACTGCTGGGCTTAAAATGCTGGGCTGTGAGCATCTCTAGAAGTGGTTCTGCCCCCCACAGCCAGCACATTCCCTTATTAACCACTTATTGGGAGAAGACACATAGTATCAACTTGACAAATTTAAAGCTTGTAAGACATATGTCCAACATGTACAATTATTAGAAATCTGTAACTGTCAAAAATTGTTCAGAAAATGCAATATATTTACTTCTTTAGTTGCCATAATTTTCAAGTCTGAAGTATGTTTCCTTTTAATTCATTTAATATCAATAATTTTTGGTAAATTACAGAATTGCAATCATTTTACACAAATTTAAGCTAACTGATTTGATAGATTTTCAGTTACTTTTATCATGCCCTTGTGCATATTCTGAAAATCTTACAGACTATTCTTTTCCTAGATGAAATTTACATAAGGCTCACTTGGAAATATGGACGGAGTTATCAGCTTTAATAGAGTCCACCTTCAAAGGGTTCTATTTCCCTACTACTGGTTTCAGTCACCCAGGTCTTAATAACTGTTTTCTTAGGAACCCAAGATTAGTGGCTCATTTGATTCTAATTCAGCAGTGTGATGGTGTGATTCATGGGTCTCTGATTTCACCATTCTGAGCTCAATTTCTCTCCTGATGTTTACTGAGTTCCTGAAGACCATTCAAAACTCACAGGATCAATTCCTTTATTGCAGGCTATTGAGACCCAGGATGGCTGTGAGCTCCTAGAAAGAGTTCAATTATCTCCAATCCCTAAAAATTTTATGGGGCTTTCTGTGTTGTTTCTTTCTCTTATTTTCTCAGGGGTCACCCTGTAGAGGATTGAACTATAAACAGTCTTACTATCTTTTACACTGAGCTACATTGCCATTCATTCATTCATTCATTCATTCATCTATTTACTCATTCACTCATTCTTCATTCATTCATTCTTTCATTCATCCACCCACCCATTCATTCATTCCAGGATCTTGATTTGTTGCTAATTTGCCCAAATCGGATTTCGACCTATTATACTCCTAGCTCAGGCTCCCAGAGTGCTAGAATTGCAGGTCTTGGCCACCACTCAGTAAGTTCTTACTGTTTATACAATCAACAAAACCCAACAAAGATCATAAAAGCAACAATTCCCTTTGCATTGAATGTAGAGTTGTCCCATGCCTATACACTAAGTAAGTATGATCAGAATAAAATATGGTGAGAATATGGCAGGCACAGCCTTATCAGATAAGCAGGAAGTCTCATAAAATTACATTTAATAATACAATGATCCAAATTACATAGAAAGTACTCAAATACAGGTTTATTTTATATTTTTATTTAGAAAAATAAAACCTTTTAAAGATGTACATTATTTATGAATTTATAATTACTCTTATTTACATTATAAAGCAATGGTTTTATACTCATTGACTAGTGATTGCTGTAACTTAAACATTTGAATGAACTTTTATAAAGTATTGCTGTTGAAAATAACTGCATGCATTCTTCTGCTTTCTCTTTTCTAAAGATTTACTCTTCACAAAGCTAAGAAAATTAGATTCACAAAATTAACATTAAATTATCTATTTTCACAATTTCTTTTGCTAATTAAAGTTCTCTTTACACTGGTTCTCCAAAATCATTTCACAGTGAACTGAAATAATCAATCTGCAAACTCCTCCAGTCAATCATTGTGTGTAATCAATGACTCTAAAATGTGGTGGAATAAAAAGTAGTCGTTTATTAGATGCATGATTCTGTGGGTCAGAAGTTTAGACAGAGTACAACATGAACTGCTTGCTTAAGCTACACAGTGTATCACGTAGAGTCACACGGAGTGAGGGAAATATCATAATGGGTGCTCAGGGACAGTGTGTCTAACCTTTAAGCAGAGTCAGCTGAGGGACCTCCCTCTGGAGAATGTCACAGTCACTGTTGCTCCCTTGCCACATGACTAGCTTCGCCTTCTTAGACATTTCCAGGCTTCTACACATCACCTGGCTTCCCAGAGAAAGATCTAGCTATAGATGTTTAGCAGAAACACTTCGTCATATTTCATTGATTACAGGTTTAACTACAAGAGGAAACATACAAGAGCATTCTGTGGCTACTTTATTTTTATTTTTATTTTTTTTTCTGATTGCTTTTTTTTCCAGTTTATTTTTTTCATTTTATTGAACTATAAATGTCAATCAGACAGTTTCAAGACACCTTAATAATACAGATTCGATAAATTAATACATTGCAAACTGCTTTCATAATGTTTTGGTATTGTACAAGGTGCATACATGATATTATATTTACAGATATTATTTTAGCACATATCTCTTATCAGTGAATTAAGAGTGTAGCTGCTTACTTATCTTATTTTTTATACCTGAATTATATCAAAAATTCAGTAATTATTTTCCTAGTGGATGACCGTAGTACTAGAAGCCGACATAATATCCTGTCCAACCACCATTAGTGCAGATCTTGCCTTTCATAGAATTATGTAGAAGCACAACGTTATCTATCCCAACTGTACTGTCTATACACACACATCATGATTTTTTTCTTTCTATACCCCTTCCTTTGTCTACATCTGTCAAACGTGGGCACTCCATTGTCATTCAACTAACTTAGGTGCTTGAACTCGACACCACAATCCAACACAGTCCAGCATTCTACAACAATAGTGAGTTATTCAAAGAAGTTGTCGACCATAGCCATTTACAGCTCAGCTTAATGTTATGGCCCCACGATGTATACATCATTTTTATACTTTTCTGGTGGATGGTTAAGACCTAGATAGATCAAGACTTATATATCAACACATGAACTTTATATTTCCTATGTGGTCAGTGAAGTCCTCTCAGGGTTTATCTTGTAGTCCTGTACATTATTCTGAAAATCCTTTGTCTGTGTCATCCATGTGGATGAGTCACGGCCAATGCTTGACCAGTTTGCTCTCTGTGAGAGCTTGAGAGAAAGTTTTCTCTTCATGTGACTCTCCCTAGGCACACTATAGAACTTCAATCTCTCTCCTCTGTGGCTCCATAATCTCCTTGTTCAGAAAATTTGGAGCTCACCTGAGTTGCATGATGTTGCAGTACAGCTTCTCCTATGTCCTGAGTCTTCGCTGACCTTAAAAGGCTAGGGCCAAAATGTTGACTGGCCTTGTAGCTGTTCTATTTCTCCAACTCTGACTTGGGAACTTAGGTTGTTAACCATCCAGAAGAAAAGCTGATTAGTATCCTGCAGCATATGCCATTCACTTTGTCTTATCTGACTCAATTGATTTTAGTTGTTGTACGCTATTAAGAATGATAAGTTTGAAGCATTTATACTGAAGTGGATGCCACTTGAACATATACTCATAAGTGAAATAAACCAGACACACATGTGTAAATATCATATAGTCATAACAAGCAAAAAGCAGAAATACAAATGGAAACATACAACAACTGTAGCTACTTTAGTGTCAGTTAAGTACTGCTAAGTTTCCTTCTCTAAATATTTTGGTTTTATATGGAATGTTGTAAATTGACAAGTTAGTGTGTTATGAATAGTAAAACCACCGAAAAAGAAAGTCTAACTTTCTATTTCATAGTGATTATGTTAAAACAAAGGAATAAATATATTAATGTTAAATTATCACATAATCTATAATCCAGGTGTGGGATATGTATTAAAAGTCCTCCATGGTAAAGTTGCAAACAATAAAATGAAAATGGAAGAATCAGACACACAGGCTAAATATCATATGCCTTCTCTTATTGGAGAAACATAAAGTATACATTAAGAGCAAAATAAAAATTAGCTCATAGGAAGTACAGAGTAAGATCTACCAAAAAGGGGAAGGGCATCAAGAAATGGGGAGTAGAAAAGGAATTACAATGTGTTATACACATGGACTAACCACAAACAAAGAACATAAATATTAAATATTGTATGTACAATACAGGAAGGAGCCCAAGAGATGGATGGAGGCTGAGAAAGGGAACCAGCAGTGGTTGAAACAGAGGAATTAAGACTATTTCGCACCCATTTCCTATGAGGAATGTAATCATTATGTACTACAAATATGTACTAATAAAAATAGTAAAACTAATTAAAACTGATTAAAGTGTTCGAATTAATATAGTTAAGCTTGATTTTGCTGCTGCTAATAAAAGATTGAAAAAAGAGGAAACAATAGAAGTAGCACTCCTGTCTTGGAACATACTCACTCTCTTAGTCATTTGCTAAAGAGGGTAGCTAACATCTTAAATTTTGTAATCAAATGAGGATGATAATGAAATAACAAAATCAGACTTATATTAAAGGCACATCTGTAAAAGCCTCAAGTTTAATAGATTGTACAAAAATAGTGCATCTTTTTCATCCATTCCTTGATTGATGGGCATTTGGGTAGTTTTCTTTCTTCTTTTTTTTTTTTTTTTGTCTTTTTGAAACAGGGTCTCACTGTGCAGTTCAGGCTAGCCTTAAGCTCACTTTGTAGCTCAGGCTGGTCTCGAACTCACAATAGCCCTCCTGCCTCAGCTTCTCAAGAGCTGGGATTATAGGCATGTGCCACCACTCCTGGCTTCTTGGGTAGTTTTCAATTTTTAGCTATTAAAAATTGGATTGCTATAAATATGGGTGCACATATATCAGTATGACATGATGCTTATAATTCTTCTGGAAAAATGCCTAGAAGGGGAATACCTGAGTCAAATGGGACTTCCAATTCTAGATTTTTTGAGAAATTGCCACACTAGTTTCTACAGAGGTTATACCAGCCTTCACTTCCACCCACAGTACAAAAGGGCTTCTTTATCCACAGGGCCCTATTGACATTTATTGTTGTTTAATTTCTCAATGAGAGTAATTGTTTCTGGGGTACAATGGAATCGCATGAAAAACTGAAAGAGCAAATAAGTTGCAAAAGGTATAGTAGATACTGTGAAAGGGAAAGAAGCTTCTCAAAAGGAAAGAACAACTGGGAAGGAGAAAAGAAAAGAAAGGGAAATAAAAAAATAAACAAACAAGATAGCTAAAATAATACTACTAATTTCTATCAGTTCATTGAAATGAACAGTTAGTGCATATATTGTTTGATCCATTTTGCCTGACTATATCTTGTAATTTTTGAGGCAACAATATTCATTGTAATAACCATTATTAATTTCCTATCCTCTTAATTTGAAATTTTGTATCTTTTTATTTTTTTCTTTGAAATAAAATTAAAAGATATATCTGTGATATAATCTTTTTTACTTTCCCTTAAAATCATAATCCTGAGGAAGACATAATTATATGATTATATATAATGACTATGTCATAATTTTATAGTTGTACATAGAATGTGTAGGAGGTGGAAGTCTGCTCTGGTTGCAAGATATTCTCTTCGTCACACACAATTCCCTGCTACTTTAGAGATTTAGATATTTACTAGCTACAGATGTCGCGACCTACCATCATGACCATTCCTTCTATTTGCCCTACGCATGGCCAATGGTGATCTGAGCTGCTTTCCTTATATATGTTTTATTTCTCATGCCCCATTATAGAAAGTGCACACATTTAAGACTCCAGATTGTAAGCTGGGTTCAGTGGTACTGTACTAACCATTTCTGGAATTCTTATATAATCCCTAAATCTTCTTAAAAATTATTGAATCTTGTCTTCAAAAAATTATGAACCTCTAGATTACATTCCCTAACACAAGACTATAGTTGGACAAAGCTACTATGCTCCATACATTGCCGAGAAATTTTCAGGCAGCATCACTCTCAGAAAGTGTCTGCACCATGTTCTCCAAATGTGTGGTACTATGGTGGTGCACATTTAACTGAGCCTGCTGGCAACCGGGATAATGTCAGTCCACTCTCTCTCTATCTATCTATCTATCATCTATCTATCTATCTATCTATCTATCTATCTATCTATCTATCTATCTATCATCTATCTATCTGTCTATCTATGTGTTGTCATTTTTTCATTATCTGTATGTATGAATGTGTGCATGTAGTCACTATCTTAATTGCTTTCTTGTTGCTGAAACAAAGTACTCAGAAGTAACAGGAAAATAGGTTTATTTTGATTTTCAGCATATAGACATTTAAGTCTACAATAGGATGGATCCAATGCAGGATGGAAAGGAAGAGGGGAAATTGTTCCTTACATGGCAGCAGGAAGCAAAGAAAGGGGGCTATTAAGAAAGAAAAATAGAGACATAATGCCTTCCAGGTCACTCCCCCAGTGACTCACCCCTTCCCACCCAACATTATGCCCAATTACAAGCCCAACAGTGGATGGACCCAACACAACATACCCATGATTAACTATCACACACCGATGATCCAGTTGCCTCCCAAGAGCGTCACATATGAGTACTTGAGATTTGGGGGCACATCTAGATATAAACCACAACATTCACCATTAGGAGACTATCACTGCTTAGTTTCCACACTGGATTAGTAACCCTTCCACTCAATTCTCAGTCTGTAGAGTTGGCCATCAGTCCACAAGTCCTACTTTTGCAGATTCAATAAGCCCTAGATGGAAAATTGGAAAATAAAAACTACTTGCATTGCATTTATGCTTTATTGGATTTTATAAGAAACCTAGCAATGATTTAAAGGCTATTGGAGAATGTGCATAGCTTATATGCATGTGTCATAACACACTATATAAGATGCTTTTAAGCACCTGAATGTTTTGTTGTTTGCAGGGTCCCTAGGACTAATCCTTTATGGATACCATGGTACAACTGCTTTATAGCTTAATTTTCCCAATTATTTTACATTCTAATGCAGTGCATACCTTTTCCTTTTTATAATATAGTTTAAAGTGTTCCTTCAGTTTACAGTGCCTTGAATATATCTGGTACTGTCATATCTTCAATTATCTAAAGCTAATAGCTTTCAACTGAAAGTTCACCTTAGGTAACTCCCATATTTCACACCAGAGCTATTTTTTTTTCTGGAATCCTCTATAACTTTTAGCACCTCTGTTGTTTTTATTTTTAAAATTTAAGACAATCTACTTTTATAATTGCCTACATTAATTTATTTTCTTTCAATTCTTTTTATTATTTTTAAATGTATTTAGGACAGGGTCTGCAGTCTCACTACATAGATTGGAATCATAGTGGTCCTCCTATTCCAGCCTCCCAAACACTGGGATTAGAGGCACAACATCCAGTCTCAATTATCATCTCAGTGCACCCCGGGGCTGGGGCCAGCACTGTATGCCAGGGACTGAACATTCCCTGCTGTGCTCTGCCTAAGCAGATGCTTTGTTCTGCTGAGCTGTCTGACCAGCCCTTTTCTTTCAATTCCTTAATGTCAACTAAAACTCTAGTCCCCAGTATCCTCATAGCAATACCCAGAACCTATTAAATAATTAATTATTCTTAATGTATGAATAAATGAAGAGTTCTATTTATCAGCAGCAATGTTGTATTAATGTCTGTGTATGATGTTAAGTTACACAAATATTTAATAAATTTATTCCTTCAGGATATAAAAGGAGGACCAATCATAAAACAGCATGAAATTAGACTGCTGAGAACTAATTTGATAATACATCAAATAATTCACATTTAGATTAGAAATATTTTATAACTTTTCCATATATAATTCACAAACATACTAAGGATTATGTGAGGTTTTCTAATGTATAATTATCATCTTATATTTTTCATTCAACATATCATATCTACTCTGAGCTTATTACAAAATAGGTTTCAAATACTAATTCTCTATGATTTTTCTTTTATTTCCATTTCACTTATTCACAAGTAAACAGAGTAGGATGAGAAGAAATGAAAAAACAAAATTCAATGTCAAAATGATTTATTATAGGACATATTTTCAATGGGAGAATGTGCAAGAGTAAGGACTTTAAAAATACACATGTTCTGTAGAAATGAAAAACAGTAATGTTTGAAAATAAAATGCTTTGTAAGAGAAAAAAGATAATAGTGGAAGGTTTATGAAGGTTTTATATTCTCAAGAGCTAGATGTAGGTCAAGCAGACAAATATAACTTCCCCATTTCTTGGCTCAAAATAACATTAGATGAAGGAATTAAAAGTTAATTTTGAAAAGAAACTATATTTTTGAACAAATATATACAACCTACAATAGGCCCTTGTAAATTTAATTTGCCATTTATTTTGTGTGCTTCCTTGATATATAAAATACATATTAGAAAGTATTTTATATCATAACCATTACCAAAACATATTTATAAATACTAAATATCTATCTTTAATCCAGCTACAATTAGAACCTTTAAAAGGTTATCATTAATTGAAAAGAAAACTAGAACTCTCAAAACAATTTCCACACAAAAAATGTAATGTGTTTTATTTTGATACATCCTCCTAATTATTTTCTTTCTTTTTTTAAAACCTTAAATTAATAACTTAATCTAACCTTCTGCCATGTTAAATGTAATTCTTAAAATTCCTAGGAGAAAGACGGTAGAGGATAAAGTAAGGAAGACGATTCAGAGTGCAGAAAGATGAGGTGAAGCGGAGCTTCTCCCACCACTCTGAGTGGGAGAGAAGGGCCACCCAATGATTGCAGTACCTTTATTTACACACACTTCAGGTTGACATAAGGTGAAGCCCTGCTGCCTAGCAACTTGTTCACTTTTCTCAACTCGGGTACTCTGTATTTTATGTGATAAACGTCTCGTTCAACAACTCTCATATCCTTCCTCTTTTTTTCTTTTTCTTTGGTTTTTCTTCTTCCATCTTTCCCTTTGCTTTCTTCTTTTCTTCTCTCTGTATTACAAGTAGTAGAAAAGAAGATTTGTCTAAATGGGAAAGGTAGATTCTTAGACATTATGAGCTTCATAGTACATTATGAGGTTTATAGTACAAGCATATAGTATTATTGAGGGCCGGCCAAATACATGAGCTAATTAAAGTACCTGCAAGAAGACTCAGGGCCAAGGGGTTTCATCCCTGGGCCTGCTGTGCCGGCTGGAATCTGGGGTGTACTGAGACAGCAATTGAGACTGGGTGTGGTGGCTCATGCCTTTAATTCCAACTCTCGGGAGGCTGTAAACAGGCAAATCACTATGAGTCTGACCTAGTAGTGAGACCCTGAACACCCTGTAGACCCTTCTCTAAAATTCAGGAGAGAAAAAAAATACGTATATATATATATACACATATGTATATATATATATATATATATATATATATATATAACTATTGAGCTAAAGGCTGAGAAGTTTCTAGTTTTATTCTACCCTCAGATGATCAGAATCATAGTCAACTACTCTGTTTCCCTGTGGATATTTAACAAGATATTTCCACTTTATTCAGATTGTGTCTCAACAGAACTGATTTAACCAGGCTTCCTACCCAATTCCTCTTCACTCTCATCTACATGACCTCCACATGATTGCCCAAGTCAAACTCCTGGATGTTGCCACTAGATCTCCTTAGGATGGCATGGCCTTTGTTTAACGCCCTTTTCTCTGCTTACTCTTTATTACAGACTCTGGGATGGAGAGGTTTGCCTTATGGCTACCCTCTGAGAAATGAAATGCAGAGCTGACAATGTGTGAAGACTTTCAAGCAAGCTTTTGTGACCCCAAACAGAAGGATAGGTGTGGACAATTTTCTGTTTTGTTTTATTTGTTTTTTGAGAGTGCATCTAGCTTTGTAGTTCAGGCGAACTTCCAACTCCCTATGTAGGCTGGCCTGTAACTCAAGGCAATCCTCCTGCCTCTGCCTTCAAAGTGCTAGGATTACAAAGGTGAGCCACCCAACTGTTAATTTCTTTCACTTTTTACTCGATTCACTAAGTGAACATGAAGCATAGAGTTGTGATTAATTCCATGTGATAAAGGGGCAGGAAGTATACAAGAAAAAAATCTGCAGAGCATGATTCAAAGGCAGAAACATGACTTATATCTTTGATAATATTAGGGCACAATAGAATTATGCCTAGGAAGTACTGCATCACTTCATTCGTGACTCAGTGCAGGGCTTAATCACCAGATAAAACTTAACAAACACATCCTGCATCAATAACATAAACATAATTAAAACAAAGCTCCAGTTCATCTAACTTGTCTGACAAATGAAAAGATAACCTTACATCTCCGAATATCCATTTTTTAGTTAGAAATATTTTACTGTGCAATGCCTGACAACCCTCCCAGCACAAATAGTAGCACCCCTTTTGCAGATGTAAAAGAATCCAATACATAAAGTAAAATCTAAAGCACTTTATTCTACTTCATCTGTAAAGTTAGGGGATTTTGTATGGAAGAAGGTAATATAAGCACTTTATTTCTAGTATTGCACATTTATTATAATGACATGTTGAAAAGTATGAAAGATACTTTCTATAACCTGAAAATTTTATAGGCCAATCATAAACTGCTGGAGTGACTATGGCATGACATTGGAAATTCACTGTGTCCATGGACATTTTTAAACTAAAAAATTTCATTATTAGCTGAATATTTATAAATCTCCCAGAGCTAAATATCAATCCATCAATAGCCCAGGAATTACATCATTGCCCTGAAGGTAGTAGCTATTATACAACCTCTGTGGCTCTTTCTATTTTCTTGAACTCCCCTCAACCAATTTTTGCCCACACGCTAACTCATTTCCAAGACAGACTAAGCAATCAAGCTTCTGCTTGAATGTAACTCCAAAATGTCTTTTCTTAGGTCGCCACTGTGAATGCTTAGTCGCTCGCATGTATCCTAATGTCGTGCACTGATCTTCGATACAATTTCTGATAAATGTCCTTCTCTCAAGGTACATGTGGCACAATATACATAAAGCAAACCATAGAAATCAGAAAAAAAATTAGGCAAATTTTCAAAATGAAAAATTCTTTATTCTTCCAGGAAAAATATAACCAAGTTACTCTAATATTACATGTAAAAACAAAATAAATTCCAGATGAATTAGAAGTTTAAATGTAATAAACACTAAAAATGTTGCCACTTATTTGGCATTTATTGTCTGATAAATTATCTTTTGGCATTAACATATCTTTTTGGCAGAAACAGGGATTGAACTTAAATGAACACAGAATCAAACCAAGCCTCTTATGATCAAAAAGATAGTTAACTTGCTATTTCATTGTCAAAGTGTTGCATTTTGACTATTGTGTGCAAATACTGAAATTAAGCAGTTCTTGATTCTCAGTCTTGAAAAGTTTCCCCCCAAAATAAACAAGTTATAAATAATAACATAAATTACAGGAATGTAAATGGAAGTCTCAGGGTGAGCCCTAGAACATTTTCTGGACTAAATAAAATCCTCTTCCTCTATTTCTCTGTTTCTTTCCTTTCTTTCCTTCTATTTACTTCTGAAATATATAGTGGTTTATTTTTCTACAATTCAGAAGTATAAATTTGACTTCCAATCTCAGCTTCTAGCTGTTGAAATTATCCATGTCTTACCTTTTTGGAGAAATGGAGGGATGCTGAGGAATATGTGAGGAGTAAAAAAGAAAATATTTTGGAACTAATTGATATAAGAGATGCATTCATTATCAATAACACTTTTGTATGTGTTCCTCCAAGGGTTCTGATGGTGCTACTAGAACAGAAGGGAAATTTTACTACCGACAGCATACTCAATGTGCTGTAGGAACCAGCATCCTATAAGTGCATATTGTATATTCCTCTTTAATTCGTTGATCTAATTTTCAACTTGTGTTGTCTTAAATTTAGATGAAATTTTACGTGAAAATAAATTATGGAAACTTTCTCATGTATTTTTAGTTAAAATTAATGAACTGCTCTTAACTTGGACTTACTTGCAATGAGCCATTCTGTTTTGAAGAATTCTCCAATCTGTGTGGAAACTGACACTAATAAACTACTCCATAGCCCAACTATACCTCCAAAACCTTTCCTTAAAACATCATATATATCACAGACCAAATGATTCCAAGTTTACTCTTAGCCAGAGTAAATGATTCAAATCATTTTTTAAAGTAAAGAATTAATGCAATAATTTTAAGAGTCTTGTTACCAATTTAGGAGCCTTGTTTTCTAGCCAGTCCATGTCCACATCTGTTCTCTAGCCTCCTACCTTGGCAATTAATCTCTTTGATGTGGAACACATTTAAGTTCATGTTAGAAAATCAAAGCACTTACTCACCACTTGAATATTTCTCATTCATCATGACAGTAATGTCTTCAAAGACTTCCACAGAGCTGGCTGAGATTCACCTCTCTGCAGCCTGATGTTTCTGTCATTGGCCCTTATCAAAATGTCTTTTAAACTGTTTTCTTACTCTTTTCTCTTTCATTACTGACTGACAGACTATTTTCTCTGTATGTCTATCATGCCAAAAGTCTTTGCATTCTATAATTCTCTGACAATGTAATACCAAAATATCACTTAAGTTTTTTAAAGCAGTTTGGATAGATCCTAAGCCTCTGATTTTATGTGTCTTATCCCCAGCACTCTGCAGTCTGACTACATGACAAGATTTCCAACAATGATCCACAATGACAAAACCATACAGAGAAGCAGCATCAGAAAATAAGGGATGTTATAAAAAAATTTAAGAAAAATCTACAACCTAAGGTAAAATATCAATTGATAGATCTGTGAATCTTTTCTTATACAACTTCCATAAGTAGCCACCTGTCACCTGGTGTCTGTACCACAGGTTTGCAAGACTATTACAAACTTCACTTTGGCCCTACAATACCAGACCAACTATTGCTGAATAAAGACCAAGTTAAATCAAATTCCTGAATTTGCAGTCTTTTTGTTCTGTGAAACAATATGAGCCAGGGAATAAGAAGCATTACATATTTTTACCTAAATAACTATTTATAACATTATGTGAATACATATTATACCATATATGTATCTATACATACATATGATTTTATGTGTGAATTGAAACCAGACTTGATAGTATCTCAGAAAACAAATACAAATGCTAACAAAGCAAACTCCACTGCAAAAGTATTACATAACAGTGCTGAGAGAGGTTAGCAAAGAGCACTAAATGATGTAGTTTTTCTTGTTAAAAAAAATAGTGCCTTTATTTTATATCATAAGGCTAATATCAACAAGAGTTGCACAGAAATGGTAAAATCTAGCCCGTAAATCTATTTTATGTGCAGAAGAGAACTGAACAAAATTATTGTTCAGTATAAGAAATTACAAACAAGCAGAAAAAAGACCAGACATATCTTTGCAAAACTGCAGTGAAATCAGAGGTATCTGTATGAATTTGTGGTGATTGACAGGTGATGGTTGGAAAAGTAGAGATACACAGATGATTAGATGTATTAGATAGACAGATAGTGAGCTAGATGATAGAGATAGACAGACAGACAGACAGACAGACATCCTTCCCTTAACCATAGGAGATATGTTTCAAGTGCATGAAATCACAGATAATATCAAATCTTATAAAAACAATATTCCTGGTCACAAAAGGAGCTCCAGGTAAATAACGTTCTAGTTCCCATCGCATAGTACATAAATCTTCAAGCTCCACTTCCAAGTTTCCAGTAGTACAGCCCTGGCCTGCTAGGAGATAGCCAAGGAAAGGCACCAGGGAGGCTATCGCCTTCCCCCAGCCCTCCACCACCCCCACCTCCAGCTCCTCGCTTCCACCATCCATGAGGCGTGTTCGCAACCACTGAGGTTTCAGGGGAGGGCAACAAGAGAGACGCTTTTGTTCTTTATGGCTGGAGTTCCTTTGCTGAGCCTGTCTGGCACAGGATCAGCAGTCAACACATTACTTTCCCACTCTTCCTCTGTCTCAGGAGCTCTCTGCCAATGGAAGTACATTTGCAGCTGTAGCTGCTTCTCCCTCTCTTTTTTTCTTTTTGCTTTGTTGAAGTACAAATATCAGTAACACAGTTTTAAGACACATTGACAAGATGGATTCGATAAATTAATACATTCTTTCAAAATGATTATTTCAAACATTTAATGATACTTCAGTGTAATATTATGACTTATTTAATGTGTAGTTTTATAATGCGGGCCCAGCTTTAAATTTCACGGAAGTAAATATTCCTTATATGTTATCTTGCGTATTTATGAAAGGGTCTAAGAGGTTTACAGGATCTCATTACACACGTCTGACTCAAAGTGATTCTTCTGTTTTCAGCCTCACAAGCACTGGAATTACAGGCACTCACCACCATGCTCAGATTCAATCACCCTTTCAGCGTGCCCGTAGGGCTGGGCTGGTATTGCATGCCAGGTATCGAATCCCGGCCCCTGTGCTCTGCCTAAGCAGGCACTTTACTAATATTGCCTTTAATTTGTTTTCTCAACTTGTGTTGTAAAACTGCTTGTTTTTTTGACGTTTAATGTTTGCATTGTTCTGTCATAAAACATCTAGCAGCCCCCGCATATCAAAATGTATCCTTTCCTAGTTTCTAATATGATGGACTACAGAAGTAGAGAAAATATATCTTACTGGTTGCCTGCCACTCTTCTTTTGTACTCTGAAAGGATCTTCAAAATACTTTTGAAATACATTGATTAAATCTTATAATAAAACTGAAATTGAACTACTGTAAGGAAAAATTTCATTATAAACTTTATTTTTACAAAGATATGTTGGAATTTTGCTTATTTCCCCAGGGTTAAGGATGTTTCATGTTCTGAAAATCATGTGTCAAATAATCTAACAACAAAGCTAGATTTGGAAGAGCACAGAATTTGTGGCACTCTCTGGGATGAGATTTAGTAAAATAGTTCGATGCTTCCAAAATATTACTTGCTCAGTGATGACTGAAATTCTTTCCAGCATGACCAAATCCCTGTATTTTACAGTTAATTGAAAATTTGAAGCTGTATGTAATGCTGATAAGTTAAATTAGTGATATTACATTTGTTCCTTAGTCCAGATTTCAATGAAGAAAGTAATGAGAACATGAGGTGTTTTGACTTTTTTTTTTTTTTTTTTTTTTTTTTTTTTTTTTTTTTTTTTTGCGGAACTGGGGATTGAACTCAGACCCTTGCGCTTGCCACAGAAGTGTTTTTTCACTGAGCCATCTCCCTCACCCCAGGTGTTTTGAATAGAAGATGTTGATTTTGTCGTAAAAGAAAGAAAGTCAGAATTAAATTGCAAACACCAATCTTAAAATGGGGATACTATGCTATAATGTCTTATGGGTATAATAGAATCACAGAGTACCTGGTTTGAATCTAGGTGTCTCCCAAAGCCTTATGTTTTCATAGTGGGGCTATGGAGAGGGAGCTGGATCTAATGTGTGAGATGGTGGGACCAAGGATGTGATGCTGGGTGTATGGTTTGTACCTAGTTGTCCTCCCAGCACCTCATGTAAATCATGGAGTGGTCGCAGCTTGAAGAGCAGCACTTCGCTAGAGGGGCGGGGCTTGAGGGGCGGAGCCAGAAAGGCATGAACTGTTAAACTGACACCCGTGCTTCCCTACCTGCCCCCAGGCCAGCGGCCTCCCTTGGAGGTATGGAGCGCATCGTCCTGTACACAGAAACACCCCAGCCTCTCTTCCAAACCCTGTAGCATGAGACAGCAGTGTCTCGATGTCCTGCTATGTAATTCAGGCTGCTTTAAGCTATGAAACCTCCAGTAACTGCAAGCTAAATAAAACTGTCTTTCCCTAAGCTTAAGTGTCAGATATTTGTCCCAGCAATGAGAAAAGAGCAACTAATACCCTGCGAATAAGCATACTCTACTCTGGGAGTGAGTAATACCTACTCAAGGGCCAGGTAGCTTGGCTGGAATATAGGAGACAGAAAAAAGCCTGCTACTGTTGGTGCTTCATGGATTTGTTGACTTCCACCTGCCAGCCTTTGAACCACTTCGCTGATGTCTGTGTGCCACCCTGTCTTGGAGCCAGCCACCTGAAATCTTGACAAACTCTAAGACAAAATAAACATTTCCTGACTTTGAATGATGGGAATTTTGTTTCAGCAATGAGAAAGACCACTAAGATTAGACCTTATAAAATAAAGAAGGATATAAAGGAAAAAAATCTGTGGAAGCAGAGCAGTCGGGTCCTGTTGTTGGCTTTGAAGGTGAATGTGGCGGGGCAAAGATTATATCTAGCTTTTAGAAGTGGAGAAATCAAGGAAGTTGAATCTCCTCTCAAACCTCCACCAACAAATGACAATACCTTGATCTTAACCCAGCATATATTTCTGAATTCTGAACTATAGTATTGCTGGATAGTAAATTTATGTTGTTATAAGTATCTTCAATGTTTTCATAATTTGTAATAGCAGCTAAAGAAAACTAGTACAGTGCCTCAAATACACGACACACCACACATTTAATATAGCACTGTTTGTTTCCCCTGAGGATTATGAATCTCAGGTCAAGAGGAATATATTATTTACATTTATGACTTAACAATGGCCATATTTTTTGGTGTTCAGTAATAATTTCTAAACAAATGATAGAGTTCTTATACATGAAATAACTGGGTTACATTTTAAGAGAGAAGATTTTTAAGTTTTCTGTTTTTCCAGTTTCTCCATTTATAAATGCAAAATTGTGCTCTTGTTGATTGTATGTTTGAATGTTACTGTGCAATTGCATATTAAACTTGAAACATTTATGTAGACCTAAAGTTTTATAATGGCACTTAGAACTCTGTTACTGCCTTTTGCCCAACTGGGCTGGCAAATACTTCACAGTAGAGATTATGTAATTCTCTTATTTTCATTTCCTCTGTACTATCTATCATATTAATGTTTATTTGTTTTTTGAAACTACTTATCAAAACTGGCTTAATTAAATATAGCAACAATGTGTTTAGACAAAAGAGTTATAAAGAAATATAGGAAAAAAAGTATCATTGTTATTCTCAATGTCTCTTCTATATTCTCATTTTTAAGGTACCCTCAAGGAAGTTGCTATTTTCTTGCCCTTAGTGCTTCCAATATTTTTCACTGTACTTTCTAAAAAATACATAAAGCCTTAGTGGTGATGGTGACAAACTTCTACAAAGTGTCCAACTTCTACAGCTGTAAATATATGGGTAATTTCTGAATGATCCTGTTATGGTTTGTGTCTAGTTGTCCCCCAAAAGCTTCATGTAGTCATGGGGTAGGGACTTCTAGAGTTTGTGATTAACTCATGATCCACTGGGATTATGTGAATCCAAGGCTGGGATTATGGTTCTTAGTACTGCTGGGATTACGAGTGTGAGTACTTCCTCCATCCTGGGGCAGAGAGCCTGAATGTAATATAAGAGACAGAGACAGACTTTCTGTAGCCATTGTTCTTTCTTGTTGTTGCTGTGCAGATGCCATGGGCTGCTGCCCTCTGCCATGTGCCCCTCTGCCTTGGAGCCAGCTGAATATAGACTAAGCCTACAGTAACTGTGAGCTAAAAAACCTTTCCTTCCTTCATTTTTGGTATTGGCTATTTGTCCCAGAAACAAGGGAAGAGTAGCTAAGATAGATCCATACTTGAATCATCAGTGATAGTTTTAGAACTGTAATGGCGTACTTCTTTGTCATATTTTCTCCGTCTAACAATCATTTTAATGGTGACAGAAGGCAGATTTCCAAAGCCAATACACAAAGCATTCAAGACAGATTCCTTCTAAAAATTGTTTAATAATATAATACATAGGGATATATGCAAAATTTTCCCTTACTGGGCTGCTTCTCAAGAAGCAAAAGTAGTTATCATAAAGCAGGCCTGGTAGCTCAGCAGACTAAAGCACCTCCTTAGGCAGAGCACAGTGGCTGGGATTTGTGATCCCAGGCATGCCATGATGGCCTTATCTGCTGGGTGCACTGAGGTGGTGATTGAGCCTCGGCATGGTGGTGTGCGCCTGTAATCCCAGCACTTGGGAGGCTGAAGACAGGAGAATCACTATGAGTCCAAACTACACATTGAGACCCTGTAGACCATGTCCTAAAAACAGAGGACAAAAAAGTAGATATCATGAGTTATACTTCACAGTCTATTTTTGAAATGCTAGAGAAATCCTTGTTACCTCAGAACTGTACACTGACTAATCAAATTTGGTATTGATGTTATCACCAGAGAAGTTGTCTTTGCTGATGTTATTGGTAATGATTCCTAGAGATTGGCTCTCAGGAGATGGAAGCCAGCAGAAACAGTCTTATGTTCATCTCGAAGAAAGAAATACCTAGACGGCTTCATATAGGAAAGAAAAACAGAGTGGTTTAGTGAGAGAGAGAAAGAGAGAGAGAGAGCAATATTGCTTTTGAAATCAGAAATTCAGTTCAGTGTTGTAGTACTGACGGTTTTAACTTTTGATCTCAGTCACTGTACAAAAAAAAATTGGAACTCTGTGTAAAATGGGGTAACATTTTCTGATACAAGAATAAATGAAACTAGTGATCAAATCTAAGTGTAACAAGGATGTCATCCCTATAGTATTTGTGGTACTGGCAGGGATAAGCAATGTTTTGAGCTGTAGTGTTTGATGACACTGCACATCCAGTTATCAGCTGCTCCTGAATGACCAGGCTGGCCCTCTCAGGACATGAGATGTCTCCCCCGAATGCATGGTGGTTTCAATTGTTTGATCATATGTTCTCCAGAAGGATCAGCTCAGTTTTTTCCCCGGACATATGGATTAAACAATCGTTAAAACTAGGAATAAACATGCCAGAGAATATAATTTATATGAAAATATTGTTGAATATTTGAAAGAAGAATCCATAGATTCATAGTTTAACAGCATATGTAAAAACTAAAGGTAGATTAAGAAAGTCTAATTGTGCCAGTTTGATAAATAGTACATCTGTATTTACTGTCTGCAAAATGGTGAGACAGAGTAACAACAGTGAGTTGAATGGAAAAGATACTAGCTCTAAAATAATATGTGTCCACTGAGCCACATCTTTACATACTTAACATCAGAGGCCAGAATCCAACAGTTGAGAAAACAAATTAAAGGCAATATTAGTAAAGTGCCTGCTTAGGCAGAGCACAGGGGCCGGGATTCGATACCTGGCATGCAATACCAGCCCAGCCCTAGGGGCACGCTGAAAGGGTGACTGAATCTGAGCATGGGAGCATGGTGGTGAGTGCCTGTAATTCTAGTGCTTATGAGGCTGAAAACAGAAGAATCACTTTGAACCAGATGTGTGTAATGAAATCCTGTAAACCTCTTAGACCCTTTCATAAATACGTAAGATAACATATAAGGAGTATTTACTTCCGTGAAATTTAAAGCTGGTCCCACATTATAAAACTGCACATTAAATAAGTCATAATATTACACTGAAGAATCATTAAATGTTTGAAATAATCATTTTGAAAGAACATTAAAACCTCTCTCCAAAGAGGTTGCTCACTGTTTCTCAGTGAGCAATGCCGATGTTTAGCAATACTCAGGCAACAAAGAATTGCATTGACTTTGAACAAGGTCTTGTAGGATTTCTGAATCAGAGAGTAGACACAATATGATGTTTATGAAAAATAATAAATATCAAAACCTTAGAGAAGAGGAATGATTTTCCTGGAACAACAGGAACACTAAATCCTCCGAATCAACCGTTTCTTTTGTGTGTGGTCTCACCGACTCAGAGCTGCAGCCCCGTGACGGTGCAGGTGCCCTTGCCAGGCCTGACCCTCCCACCTCCCCTGAGGGTCCCTGATGAGAGCTCACAAGCACTACTGTGGTTGCAGGCCCTGAGCAACCAAGCCATTTTCTCCATCCATTTCTACTGCTGGTCCACTTTTGTGCACCCCACACACAGCTGCCACGTGTGGTTCTGACACTTATGCTACCTCAACTATTCCGAACCTGCTCATTGATTCTGTAGCACCACCTTCTATGCTTGGAGATGGCTCCCACATGACTCTGATCTCTGCTACTTCGTGGGAGGCTTCTCATGCCATAGCTGCATTGTAGACTATTCACATGCATATAAGTCTACATTAAGCTGTAAAACTACATATGCATATGCGTGATTCTCTGAGCTGTAAATGTTACAGAGGAAAAGCGATTCATAAGTCTCTGTCCTTTAGAAAAATATGTATAAACAGATAATTATTCAAATAAAATATTTACAAACTCAGTTCTGTACTGGATATTGTGTTGCTGGCATATGATTTTGACAAATATAGTTAGTTTGCTGGGTACATTTTTATTATTACATTCAGATTATATACATTTGGAGGAAATAACAATGTGTTACTTTAATTCTACCTATCACAGCTCTACCAGACATAGAATGTGTATTAATTAGTACACATGTAATACAAATGTACATACTAATATAAGCATAAATTTGAATAGTGTCTTTCTTTTCTCCATTCACAACTGTATTAAATAAAGCTTTCATCCTTCATTAACTTGTTAAATATCTGAGGCTTGGAAAATAGCTCAGTGTCAGTCTAAGGGTGTGACTGGAAGGCATAAGGACCTGAGTTCAGTCCCCAGTACTGTATGCTGTGCCAACCCCAGTGCCATGCCAGCCATTAAAACTGGTGTAGTGGTACATGCTTGTAATCCCAGTGCTGGGGAGGCTGAGACAGGAGGATCACTCTGTATCTGAGCTGCATAGTGAGACCCTGTACCAAATAAATAAATATTTTTTAAAATGATTGCATAACTGCCTATTTGTCTCCCTTCTTCTAGCTGCATGAGTTTTGTGTTGGTGCTCATATAGATCTCTTCCAGGACAGTTTTCTGCTTGTGCCCAAGGAAAGCTTCTAGCTACTTAACTTGGTATGAGGCCAGATGCGGAATTTCCCCTTCACACTGCTTTATACATAGAGTAAAGTGCACCTTCCACACCATGACGAGCTTATCTACATATTTCCCATACCCTAACCTGCCTTGCCAGTGTCCTCTGCCTCATGTGCCCCCATACTGCCACCTCACATGTATCTCAGCAACCATTTATTCTGCACAGTCTGTCTCTACCCTCTCTTAATCTGACATGCATTCCTGCCTACCTTAGCATCTTCACATCTCCACTACTGCAGCATTTACCAAATTACTATAAAATATTTGTTTGTCTTTCCTTTATCTTGAATGAAGAGTTATCAATTCTGAACATTGGTATGTGAAACTGCTCATAAATGTGTTATGTGAATGACAAGATAATATGACATTTGTGGTCTCTGTTATTTCTTTCTTAACTCCAAACCTCAACTACATGATGAATGCAGATCAACAATTTGGAAATATTTGAGGCCTGAAAATTCCATTATGCCATAATGTGTGGGTTAAATTATTTTGTTTTTGACATGTTGGTATGCTACAATTATTAGAATTATTCTCTCAGTTTTTATTTTAAGACTTCACTGCTTTCAACTTCTGAGAAATAAACCTTCACCAGTAAACTCTGAATAAAAATTGTGTTTTATTGTTTAAGTTGTTTGGCATCTCTTTTCTAAATCAGCTAGATTAAACTAAACTTTTTACTCTACCTACTACAGATCTTTATATTTCCCCATTGAGAAAATAGTTACAATAATGATGAACTTGTGACTGTATTGATTTCACATTCTCAATAAATAGAGGTAAATGAAGCTATCATTAGCAGAATTTTATGACTAAAGATTTCTCAAGCAATAGTTTTTAAATTTTTCATCACTTTTTCTTTTCCTCCTGTGTGTGTAAGTTACCAGGGACTGAACCTAGAGCTTGTGCACTGAGCTACATCCATAGTGCTTTATTACTTTCTTATTCTTTCCATTTTTGCTGTGTTTTGTTTTGGAGACAGGGCTTTCTGGGTAGCCCAAGCTAGCCTCAAATTCATAGCAATTTTCCTGCCTCAGTCTCATGAGTGCTGCAATTACAGGTGTGTGCCACCAGTAATTGTTTTTATTCTGCCACAGGATCTTACTAAATTGTTCAGGCTAGACTACAACGTGTGATCTCCAGCCTGAGCTTCCCAGAGTGCTAGAACTACAAGTGTACACAACCACACTTACTTTATTTTTCAACTTTAAATTGTATATACTTTTTCCAATAAACGACGTTGATATTCCTCATTAAAATATGATGAGTGGGAATATTGTGGTCTACTGGACTATATTAGAGTATTTTGTTGAATTCATGCACCTACAATATTTAAATGACAAAGGGATACCCATCTCTGACAAAACTGAGCAAAAAAGGGGGATACAAATGAAGGACCATTTTGTATCTGTATATACAAAACAGTTAGATAGATATATACCAGCAATTTTCTCTTAATTCATTGAATGGAAAGATTTGTTCTAATAGTGTTTGTGGATAGGATATCATGTCTATCTCTTGTACTATGACTAACCACTAAGACAACAGTATGCGATGTATTAATTATTGAAACTGTCCTACTAATCGGTTTTGAAATTGTCTCATTGTTATTTGTTTCTCAATTAAATTAATGAAAAATAGATAAAATAAAATACTATCAGTGGTGTTTAAAATATTATAAATTCTTTATCCATACCTCTTTGAAACCCATAGGGCAATTTCTTTGTTGGTAGGAATAAATAGATAAATTTTGAGCTCTGTGAGAAGAATTCATTAAGATGCATTGTTTGTATATTCTACAAATATGTCATGCATGCTCAGTAAGTATAGTTTCAATATAGAAATGAAAAGACTAACATTTTAGTGAAGTGAAATTCAAAATAGAACCTAGGCAATTAGATTTATAGTCACTTAAAACATTTTTTTAAGAAATGCCTCATAAGAGAGATTTATTTCTTGGCCAGAAACCAATCAAAATAGTAGAATATATATATATATATATATATATATATATATATATATATATATATATATATATATATATATATATATATATACATATATATATATATATATGTGTGTGTGTGTGTGTGTGTGTGTGTGTGTGTGTCATATAGACTAAGGGTATTAAACAAAAGGTAAACGATGTAGTCTCACGAAGTACAAATTATTTTGAAGGGATGTGAAATAAAATGTCTTGCTTCAAGGAGATTTTAGAGGCATGAGTTTTCATATTTATTAGAGATTACTATGGAGTAATGAAATTCAGCTGCAAAACTCATCTAGAAAAAGTAACTTTAAGGTCAACAAAACACTTTGTAGGAGTCAGATATGACAAGTAAGAACCAGAGGATATTATGCTGTACTATACTAATGCTTTCAGAGTAACAACATCATGATATCAGGAATACCAGAGCCACGCATCCAGGAAGCCCCTTACTCGGGCCTTACCTTATCAACTGGTGACTACTCCTTTAAGCCAAGGAGTTCCAAGTTTTACTGTATTGAGTACTGAGTATGCTGGACCACAGACCCCATCCACCTTCATTTCTAGGTGGGATAGAAGATGTCAATATAGCTAATGCCATGCTTTCCCCAAAATTAGACATAATCGGAGAATAAAGGCTCATCATTACGGCAATAAGGCTAACGGCTCATAGAAGGTTATTATTCATTGTTCCCTTAAGCAGTGGATGAAAAGGAACTCAATTGTGTTATGAACAGGTGCCAACTCCCCACATAGACTGTGACCATGTACTGTAAATATATACTAATGAAAAGTTAAAATTGAGAGACACCCCAGACCGACTTGCCCAGCAACTCCCCAAAGACCCCTGCCATCAAGCCTGATGAACGAGTGGGAATTTTTCCAACTCTCCTGGCACTCCCACATGAGCCCAGTTAGGTGAGTGTGAGGGGGAGCATCTTCACTAACCAGTGCTTCCTGGAAAAGGGACACAACAGAGGGGAACCACAGGCTCACAGTTGTACCAGAAGAGTTGAAGCAAAAAGGAACTGAACACAACAGCTAGATCCAGGCTAGGCATAACTAGATCATCTCAAACTTAATGGACTGGCACCTGAATCTCATAACATGCTAAAGTTGTAACTGCACCAAAGTTCTAAATAAAAGATAAAGAGGTCAGTGCTATTCAAAATGACAAAGACAAGGAGCAAAAGGCAATCTCAGGCCTGAAGTCCACCAATAAGTGCAGAGGACACGAGCTCAGTTGAAATTAATGAATTAACAGATGCAGAAGGAAAGAAACACCAGCAGAAAGGTATAGAGAAACTTGGACAAGAATTAATGCCTGAAATTTAAAGAAAAAATGTTTTTTTGAATACATAGCATCTGAAGTAATGAATCAAATCAAGAAATGTATGGGGGAAACCCAATGCCCACCCAGAAAAGAGCAGAGACCACTATTACAGCTGAAACATGTGAATTAACAGCATCACAAGCAAAGCAACAGCAAAAGGTAAAGAGAAACTCAGAGCAGAAATAATTCCTGAAATGAAAAAATAATTCTTTGAAATCATAGCATCTGAAGTAGAGAATGAATTCCGGAAATATATAGAGGAAATCCAGTTTGGAAAAAATCTGCAGTAAAAGGATTAATGGCTAACTCTAAAGAGAATATTGACAAAAAATAGAGGAGATCACAAACATGACAGATTCTTGGAATGAGCAGTACAGAAGAGAAACAGACCGCATGAAGTAGAGTCAAAGAGATATTGAAGAACTGAAAAGATCACAATCAAGAGTCTACAAAACCATTTGAGTGAAAGGAAGGACAGTTTCAGAACTTGACAGTGCTGGTGAAGCTAGTGAAAAGGTGAGAAAGGATCACTTAAAAACAACAGGGATGCAGGAAGAAATAATCCATCAACTGAAAGATGATGCCAAGATGAACAATGTGCTATTAATTGCCATCAATGAGAAAGAAGGAGTCAATACAAATGATATAAAAAGAATATGGACAGAAGTAGTAGGAGGAAACTTCCCAAATATGGAAAACAATCCAACGTTCAGATAACCGAAGCATACAAAACACCAAATAACTTCAGCCCAACTAAAAAAAACACTGAGACATATAATAGTCAAGATCCCAAAATCCAACACAAGAACAATATACTGAAAGCTGCTAGAGAAGCACATCACATTCAAAGGAAAACCCATCAGAATTACAGCCGAATTCTCTACACAAACCATGAAGGCAAAGAGATAATGGAGCAGAGATCTTCAAGTCTTATATGAAAACAAATTCCAGGCCAGACTATTATACTCTGCAAAACTCTTTTTCAAGTTTCGTTGAAATACTTCCACGACAAAGAACAACTAAACAATTTCATGATGACAAATCCATCGCTATACAGGCTACTGAAAGATGTTCTAGAGAGAAACCACAATGACCAGAACTCCATGAATGAGAACAGAAGGAACCACTAAAGTACTCAAACAATTAAACAAAAAATAAAAAGGAGTAAACAAGAGCAGGTAAATATCATGACAACCATAACTCAACACACTTCAATTATAACCATCAATGTAAATGTACTCGATTAACCAATTAAGAGAAATAAACTGGCACAGTGGATTAGGAAACAAAATCCAACAATGTGCTGTATACAAGAAATACATTTAAGACAAAAAGTCATTCATAGGCTCAAAGTCAAAGGATGAAAAACAATACTGCATGCCCCAGCACCTCAGAAAAAAAGCAGGAGTAGCAATTCTGTTCTCAGACAGTCTCAACTTCAAACCAAGAATGATTAAACAACACAAAGAATGCCACTATATATTGGTTAGAGGAAAACTTCAAGAGGAAGAGATAACACTTATAAATATCTATGCACCAAGCACAGGCGCACCCAACTATGTAAGACAAATCTTTATGAACATGAAAAATCTAGTATCCAAGATCACAATCTTAACAGGAGACCTTAACACCCCCTTATCTCAAAAAGATAGGTCAACCAGACAAAAAAATATAGCAAAGAAGTAGCAGAACTGAACCAGTGCTTGGAACAAATGGACTTGGTGGACATATACAGAGTGTTTCACTAACCACAGCTGAATATACATTTTTTCAACTGCACATGGGTCATTTTCTAAAATAGACTACATATTACTCCATAGGTTATGCTTAAGTGTCTTCAAGAAAACATAAATTATCCAATGCATATTATCCTACCACAGTACGATGAGACTGGAAATAAATGACAAAAGAAACCAGGAAAAAGCCACTAAATTCTCGGTAATTACACAACACCCCACTCAGCAATCAACTTTTCACAGATGAAATTAAACAAGAAATTCAACATTATCTATAATTCAATGAAAATTCAAACACAATTTACCGGAATTTAATGGATGTGATGAAAGCAGTTCTCAGAGGGAAAAGCATAGCTCTGAACTCACACATTAGGAAAACAGAACGGGAGCAAATAAACACCCTAATGGTGCACCTCCAAAATCTAGAGAAGAAAGAGCAAACCAAACCCAGAGCCCAACGATGGGAAGAAATCATAAAGATTAGAGCAGAAATTAATTCAACTGAGATGAGGAAAACACTTCAAAGGATCCACAAATCAAAAAGCTGCATCTTTGAAAGACTAAATAAAGTTGGCGAGCCCCTCACTACCCTCATCAAAAAGAGGAAAGAAAAAATTCAAGTACAAACAATAAGGAATGGAAAGGGTGAAATCACCACAGACCCAGTAGAATTTCAGAAGATTATCAATAACTATCTCAAGAATCTTTATGCTCACAGAAGAGAGAACACATAAAAGAAATGTATAGATTCCTCAAAAGGTACAAGTTCCCAAAACTGATTCAAGAAGACATAACAATTCTCAATAAGCCAATAACAGCCAAGGAAATATGAAGCGTAATAAAAAGCCTGCTAACAAAAAAAAGTCCAGGTCCTCATAGATTCACAGCTGAATTCTATAAGAAATTTATAGAAGGTATAATCTCTACACTCCTCAAACTCTTCAAGGAAACTGAAAAGGAAGCAGTCCTCCCAAAATCATTTCTGGAGACAAGTAGTATACTGATTCCAAAACCAGGGAAAGTCACAACCAAAAAAGAGAACTACTGGGAAATCTAGCTGATGAACATAGATGTAAAAATCCTCAATAAAATCCTAGAAAAGAGAATACAGCAAATCATCAAGAAGATCATACACCATGACCAGGTGGGATTCATGCCATGGATGTAAGGATGGTTCAATATCTGAAAATCTACAAATGTAATACACTATATTAGTAGACTGAAATCTGAAAACCACATGATCATCCCAGTTGATGCAGACAAAGGTTTTCACAAAGTCCAACGCTCATTCATGTTCAAAACCCTAGAGAAAATTGGAATAGATGTCCTCTACCTCAATTTGATAAGAAGCCATCTATGACAACACAATGGCTAACATAACTCTAAATGGGGGAAAACTGAAATCTTTTACCCTTAGATCAGTTACAAGACAAGGATGTCCTCTATCACCCCTCCTATTTGATATAGTTTAAGCAACAGCCATTAGAAAAGGGGAAGAGATAAAGGGAATAAAAATAGGTAAATTACCACTATTTGCAGATGGCACGATACTTTACTTGGAAGACCCAAAAAATTCCACCAAAAAGCTACTAGAATTGATACACAAATTCAGTAGCATACCAGGATACAAAGTCAATACTCAAAAGTCAAAGTATTTCTCTACACAGATAACAAACACACTGAGAGAGAAACTATGGAAACAATATCTTTTACATAGCACTGCAGAAAATGAAATACCTTGGAGTTCACTTAACCAAGGAAGTCAAAGATCTTTTCACGGAAAACTACAGCACCCTAAGAAAAGAGATCATAGAGGATTTCAGAAAATGGAAACAAATTTCCTGCTCCTGGATAGTAAGAACCAACATCATAAAGATGGCCATACTCCTAAAATTGCTCTACAGATTTAATGCAATCCCTATCAAACTGCCACCAACATACCTCCCTGAAGCAGATAAATTGTTCCTAAAATTTATTTGGAAAGACAACAACCTAGAATAGCAAAGGCAATCCTGGCCAACAAAGACAAGGCAGGAGATCCTACAATTCCTGATTTGAAATTATACTACAAAGCCACTGTGATAAAATCAACATGGTATTGGTAACTAAATTGATCTGAGGATTCATGAGAAGATGCAGAGGCATCTCCAAACACACTCAGCCCCCTGATCTTCGACAAAGGGTCTAAACACGCTTACTGGAAAAAACATAGCATCTTTGACAGTGCTGGAAAAACTTGCTTTCTACATGCCAAAAACTAAACCTTGACCCAGGTCAATCACCATGCACTAAATTAAAGTCAAAATGGATTAAAGAGCTAAACATTAAAACAGAAACACTCAATCTCCTGTAAGTGAAAGTAGGAGGAACTCTTGAAGACATAAGGGTAGGCACAGTATTCCTGAACAAACATGTATTCACATGGGAAACACTTGAAAGAATTAAGAGCTGGGATAAACACTTCTTGTAAAGTTTTTGCATGTCAAAAGAAGTTGTCAACAAAGTGAAAATACAACCCACAAATTTCAAAAAAAATCCTAACTAATGAGCATTAGACAAAGGTCTGCTGTCTAGAATATATAAAGAACAAAGATATATTAAGGCCCTCAAATTTAAAGACTCAGTCCAGAAAAGGGCATCTGAGATGAATACACACTTCTCAGTGGAAGAATTTACAGAAGCAAATAAATATATGAAAAAATTCTCCACATTGTTAACCATCCATGAAATTGAAGTTAAAACAACACTGAAATACCATCTCACTCCAGAAAGAATGGCTATCATAAAGAAATCAACCAACAACAAATGCTGGAGAGGTTGTGGGGAAAAGGGAACATTTCTCCACTGCTGGTGGGAATGTAGACTGCTTCAACCATTGCGGATATCAGTGTGGAGACTTCTCACAAAAGTAGGACTGGAAATCACATTCAAGCCAGCTATCCCCTTCCTGGGAATTTTCCTGGATGAACTGAAAACATCATATCATAGTGATATATGTGTACCTATGTTTATAGTAGCACAATTTGTGATAGCTAAATCTTGGAAGCTACCAAGATGCCAATCACATGAGGAATGGTTGAAAAAGATGTGGTATTTCTATGCAATGGAATATTACTTGGCTGTAAGGAGTGATAAACTTGAAGCATTTATATTGAAGTGGATGTCACTTGAACATATATTCATAACTGAAATAAACCAGACATGTGCAAATTTTGTATATTCTCCCTAGTATATGAAATTAAAAGGAGAAATACAAATAGAAATGTATAACAACAACTAAAAAGAATTTAGTCAGATAGTGAAAACTGAACTGTATATGTTGCAGGGAACTAATCAGCTTCTCTTCTGGATGGTTAGCAATCTAACTTCACAGTTCAAAAATTGGAGAAATGAAAGGGCCTGCAAGATCAGCCAACATTTTGGCCACAGCCTTTCAAGGTCAGTGAAGACTCAGGACTTAGGAGAACCTGTACTGTAGCATTATGGAACTCAGTTGTGTCCCAAATTTTCTGATCAAGGAGATTATGGAGCCACAGCGGAATGTGATAAATGATCTATAGTCTCCCTAAGGAGAGTTACATGGAGAGAAAACTTTCTCTCAGGCTCTCACAGAGAGCAAATTGGTCAATCAATGGTCGCCACTCATCCACATGGCTGACACTGACAAAGGATCTACGCAGTGAGGTATGGAGGTGCAGGATAAACCTTGAGAGAACTTGACTGACCTCATCAGATACAAAAACTACATTTCTTGTTATATAGGTCTTGCTTAATCTTGGCCTTAACTATCCAACAGAAAATTATAAAAATGAGGTATATAAAATAATGCCATAATAGTAAGCCAAGCTGCAAATGGCTCTAGTCAACAACTTCTTCAGATAACCCACTATCATTGTGGACTGCTGGACTGTGTTTCATTGTTTCCTTGAGTTCAGGCACCTATAGTCAGTGAATGACAATGGAATGCCCATCTTTGACAGGACTAAACCAAAAAAATCAGGGGGGGGGATACAAAGGAGGAACCATTCTGTGTTTGTGTGAACAGTACAGTTAGGATAAATATGCAGTACTTCTGTATAATTCTATGAGAAGAAGGATTTGCGTTGGTAGTGTTTGGATAGGATATTCTGTCATCTTCTTGTACTATGAACAACCACTAGAAAAATAACAAGGCAGAAGGTAATGATTATTGAAACTACTATCATTTAGCTTTAAAATATAAGGTAAGTATACAGCTACATTCTCTTGATTCATTGATTGGAGACATGTTCTCCAATGGTGTTTGTAAGTGGAGTATCGAGAATGCACCTTGTATGACAAAGTACCACTGTGAAAGCAATGTGCAATGTATTGATTGTGAATCTGTCCTGCTAATTTGATTTGAAACTGTCTCATTGCTATTTGTTCTTCAATAAAATAAAATTAAAAAGTTCAAATTGAAAAACTTAATATTAATGCATCTAACCCATAAGCTATGTGGTGATCATTCAGGAAAGTTGCTTGTGTTAGCATTACTGACCTTCCATTTTCAAAGGTTTTTATTTTCTCATTAGGTGTTATTTTCAGAGCAGCACAACACAAGTTATAAGGGTTTCTTAAGAAGGGCGACTAAATTGCTGCATAATCCCAGAGATCGCATGTTATTTTAGTTCATAGACTTGGCTTCCCCAAAGTTCACATTCTTGCACTGTGATAGCCTTGTTAGGTTTCTACTTATGTGGCCATGGACATGCACCAATAATTCACAAGGAATGCAAACATTGTGTACTAAAAACACATTTTTATTTTTGCAGTAGAGGGGATTGAACTCAGCACTCTGCACTTGCCAGGCAAGCACTTATTCTACTGAGCTAACTCCCTGGCCCCTTACAAACATTTATTAATGAAATAAGTTTTTTAACAAGGTTCTCATTTTTTCACCATAAGGTAAAAATTCATATTCATCTTAGTTTTCAAAGTCTAGACATATGTTACACATAGCTTATAGTTTAGATGCAAAAATATTAAATTTTTTATTAGTATATGTTTGTAGCACATGGTCACAGTGTATGTGGGGAGTTGGTACCTCTTCATAACACCATTGAATTCCTTGCATCCACTTCTCTCTACTTCCCATCTCTTTATACTTTCAGAAATGATTTGTCTCCCTGTTTCTTGTTTTCTATCTTTTATTTTGATCTTTATTTGTGTTTTGGGTATGTGCTTTATTTATTTCACTTACGATTATGACCTCAAGTTGCATCCATTTCTTTAAAATGATTCAAATTGCTCCTTCTTTAACATGGAGTGGTTTTCCATCGGATGAAAACACCAAATGTCTATTCACCTGTTGAAGAATGCTCAGGTCACTTCCAAAATTTAACTATTATGAACTGTGTGGCTGTAAACATAGTATGCATGTATCACTGAACTATAATGTCTTTGATTCTCTAGGGATAGATGCCTAAAAGAGGGACAGCTGCATCACATGGTATTTCTACTTTCAAGTTTTTTGAAAGATAGCCATATTGATTTCCATAGCAGTTGTACTCTTCTATTTCTACCAATAACGAAGAAAGTTTTCTGTTTCCCCACAGCTGATCCAGCATTTGTTGATATTTGATTTCTTGATGCTAGATGTTCTCTATGAAACAAAATGGAATCTCAGTCCCTTGAATTCTTGTTTCTGTCATGGCCAGATATTTGAAACACTTTTTTTTTTTGTACTGGCAGTTAAACTCAGCACCTTATGCTTGCCAGGCAGGCCCTTGTGTCACTGAGCCATATCACTGGTGGGAACACATTTTTCACTGACACTCCAAAACATCTAAAAAACAAGATCCTCACAAATAAGAGACCCAATTAATAAGCAATCAATAGAAATGAATAGCTGAAAATCTTATTTATATCTTAACTTCTTTTTAGAGGCATCATCCTACCCTTAATGCATTGAAAGCATTTTTAAGTGAGAGTTTAAGAACATTTATTTTTAACTTTTACCATGCAGACATCATAGGTAATCATAATTATTTTAATTTTGCATAAAGCACATTATAAAAAACAAACCAAGTAATATAGAACACTGGCTCTGAAAGGCTGTTTTAAAAATACTTTTTTCCCAGGAGATTCACTCTGTTAGAACCACCATGAATCACATGTCCTACCAGTTAACAGGTAAAAAACATAGCATTTTAACTCAGTGTGACTTTACAAAGAAGAAAGTTCTTGAGCTGAATGTGATATTTATAATGAGTCTTAAAGAAAATATATGAATTAAGGCAGTGAAAGACAGAAAGAAAAAATGTCACCAGGGGTAAAAGTCATTCAAAGGTGGAATGGCCTCACGGCGTATCATAGGCCGATAGCACACAGAATGGAGTGATGCCCGGATTCCCAGAAGCACTGCGTTTTGCTTGGGTCTGTTCATTCAGGCCCTGAAATGTAAGTTTTCTCTTTTGTGAAAGAATATGTGTACTGATAACCATACAGTTAATTAATCATTGGAAGAATAATCAACAAAGAAAAATTTGGAGAAAATTATTGCAGGGTCTGGCAATAATAGATTGTCAGGCATTAACAGTAGCCATGAGTCAAGGCAGTGCTGATGGTGAAATTAGAAGCCCAGCACGACGGGAGTACAGTCTACCAGGGTACGAGTATGTGTAGTGGCATTTGAAGGAATTGATTTCTGTCAGATTTATGCTTTGTGGTGATCCCAGTGAGTGATAGAATGGAGATATCTGCTCATAAAGGCCCACTTCAGCAATCACGGCCTGTCCTCATCAAATTATTAATATAGTTTTAAGCTCAAAAGAGGATTTGAATTTCTTCTCTGCACTGCTACTGCAGAAAGGAAATAACCTTGAAGTGTCCCTAGGGCTTGAAGAGGAGAAGACCTCCGTTCTGAACCAGTTTCTTCATCATCTCTTTCCCTGGAGCTGCTTGAAAGTTAATATAACCAATGCAGCAATGTTTGTCACATTGATAGAACTGAATTTCAGTAATATCTAAAGTTATTTAAAATTTTATCACAGAAATGCATCTGTATTTAGAACATAGTTTTTACTTATGAGGACATAGAATAAGTAGAAATTTCTGTATCAGCTGTATGATCAATTATGTTAACCTGTTAAAATGTGAAGTGGAAGAAGCTGTAATTTCTGAAATCAAACAGTGATTAAACAAAATGAATTAACAAACAGTTGCTTTACATTAAATTGAGAATAAGTTTGATAGCTGGGTTAAAGCCGAACTTAATGTAGCACAAATGTGAACAGCACATTTATACATACAAACCCTTGAATATTATGACAATGTACATTGACATACAGAGGCTCAATGAAAGAGGAAAATATAATTTCACTTATTTATCAATTTAGAAGAAATTTATCTTCTAGACCAATAGTCAGTATTTAATATATAGTAAGTTTTTTGATTCTTTCATGATTAATACAACTCCTGTTTTCTTTTGGTTAAAATCTTCTCAAAGGGGGAGCTAATCTGTGCATCTTTCTCATGTGTTAGTTACAGTTGCTACTACTACAGGAAACCAAGAAATAAAATGGAACTAGCTATTTCAGATAAATTAGTATAAAACTGTATATGTTGTCTACACACTAAATTTTAGATACCTAAGATACAAAATGGTATAGAAAGTAAACTATTTAGCTCCTTGCAGGAATAAATAGCTGAACAATTATTTGCTTTTTAAAGGAAATTTATGTGACACAAATTTCAGTTTTCCCTTTGTTTCATTTAATTTAGATTTAAAAAGACTTCAGAGCATTTTGGCACCAGGGGCTAGTTTCACAGAATATTGTTTTTCTGTAGACGGGATGAGGGAGGATCCTGTGAAGAGTTGGCATGTTACAAATGGAAGGAGTTTTCAGTGACCTGTGGCAATCATATGATGTCTTACCTGATTTTATTCTAGAGCATATCCAAATTTGAAGTGGCCTCAAAGATACCTTTAAGAGACACATCGTTTGCATTGGTCCTTTTTAAAAATCTCTGCTAGTACCAGGCACACATGTGTAAATATTGTATAGTCTCCCTAGTATAATAACTCAAAAGAACAAATAAAAATAGAAAGCTATAACACACTTAAAAGGAAAGCAAGAATTTGAAACCTAGACAATGAAGAGAAAGCAAGAAGAGCTAGGAAGCACAACAGAGGCAAAGCCATACAGTTATATGCACAAGATGGGCAAGGCAATGATCCTCAGAATCTTCAGAAGATTTTCGAATCTAGCAGTGAATTGGAAGATTCTCTCCCCGATTAACTATATATGCTGATACCTGTGAAGTAAGCAACTGCACTGAAGATGACAATTTGTAGTAGTAGATTCAGGCTGGGAGTGGCTGTCATTCTGGTCTTCTGAATAGGTGCTGCTTGTCATGACATGCCTGTTGCTGCTGAGCTGTCTCTTGGGTAGATGTTTGTTTAAAAAGAAGAGGTTGGTGAATGAAGGCAGAACAGAAAAGGAGTGATACAGGACTGTCCTACTACAATGCTGTATAGGTTAGATTTCTAAATTTATGTGCAAACATATATAATTGTTTACTCTTATTTTTAAGATATATTTTAATTTTTTATGTTATATTTTGTAGGGACTTAAAGTTTAACATATAAATACTTGATGAAAAATACCTGTTCCATGTTAAGCCTAAAATGTTTGACATTCAGACAGATAATGAGGTTAAGCTCAACAGACTAGGATGTACGTTAGTAACAATAAGCTTCTCTTCTGGAGGGTTTACGTCTTAAGTTTGCAGACCTAAAATTAGAGAAAAAGGAGGGCCACAAGGGCAGCCAACATTTAGTCCTTAGCCTTTCAAGGTCAATTAAGACTCGGAACATAGGAGAACCTGCACTGCAAAATCATGCGACCCAGTGATGTCCCAAACTTTCTGATCAAGGAGATTATGGGTCCAAATAGGAAAGTGATTGAGAATGTAGAGTGTACCTAAGGTGAGTCACTTGGAGGGAAAAATGTTCTCTGAGGCTTTCACAGAAAGCAAATTGGTCAAGCAATGACAGTGAATCATCCACATGGCTGACACAAAGGATCTACAAACTGCGGTACAGTGTCTCAGGATAAATCCTGAGGAGATTTGATTGACCTTGATTAAATACAAAAACTATAATTCTTGTTACATAGGTCTTGCTTTATCTTGGTCTTAATCATCCGGCAGAAAAGTATTAAATTGAAGTATAAGAATTAAAACCATATTGTAATGCTGAGCTGTAAAAGACTCAAGTCAACAACTTCTGACACTGTCAGACATACTGAAAACCCAATACTATTATGGACCACTGGACTATTGGGGAATATTTTGCTAAACTCACACACCTATAATATTTAATTGACAAAACTAAGCAAAAAGGGGGATACAAATCATGATCATTTTGTATCTTTATATTCAAAATAATTAAGATAGATGTACAGCCATATTCTCTTAATTCAATGAATAGAGGGATCTGTTCTAATAGTGCTTATAAATACAATATCATGTCTGCATCTTGTACAACAATTATCCACTAAGAAAACATTATGCAATGTAGTAATTATTGAAACTGTCCTACTAATTTGATTTGAAACTATCTAATTGCTATTAGTTTCTCAATAAAATTATGGAAAAAAAATAAAAATCTCTGCTAGTATTTGCACATGGAAAAAATTTCAGTGTTATACCCTCATAGTTCGTTTGACATTAAAAATAGTGAGTTGCCATTCAGTCTCTTCTGGTTTCATACCAATTTTAGAAATTTTTTTCTAATTAGGTTAGGATTGGCATCGCATTAACTCTATGTGTCAGTTCTAATAGATAGTCATTTTGTCAATATTTGTTCCACTCATTCTGAAAGAGAGGCTAACTTCCTGTTTTCTGAAGTCCTCTTCAGCCTCCTTTTTCAGAGTACATTAATTTTCATTATAAAGCTTTTTCACTTTCTTGTTAATCCCCAAGTGTTTGATTTTTCTTGAAGTTACTGTGAGTGGTACTATTTTCCTAATTTCTTTCTCAGTCAGTGGATTAATCATTGCTATACAAGAATACAATTGATTTTTGCAATAATTTTGGATCATGGTAATTTGCTGAATTTATTTATTAGTTCTAAGTGTATCTTGCTGTCATGTTTTAAGTCTTCCTTATAAAAGGTATTCTTTGCAAATAAAGATAGCTTAATATCTAGCTTTACTATTTATATCCTTTTTTCTCTTACTTGATTTCTCTGGCTAAATCTTTGAGCACTACAGTGAACAGAAATAGTGACAGTGGACATTCTTGTTCTTGATTGTAAAGGCAAAGCTTTCAGGTTTTTTTTTTTTTTCTCCATTTACTATTATGGTAGCAGTAGCTTTGGTATAAATGGCTTTATCAGATTGAGATAAAGTAATTCCACACATTATTTTCCTCAGAGTTTTTATCATGTAAAACCTTAAGTTCAGGAGACGGTTTTAGCTGGGCAGCATTGCTCTATGGCTGGCACAGTGTGCTGACTGACATTGAGTGGAAATTTTGACCCGAGTAGTGAGGCCAGAAAACGCTCCAGGCATACAGCGCACCATCCATGCATATTCCCACACAGAATGACCAATTCAGTGTTCCTGGTGTATCACATTTTAAACACGGGTAAAGTTGTGCAATTGTAATGCAGCATGGAAACAAAAGTACGTCCAACATATTCTCCTGCACATTCTCCTGCAAATGTGGCGCATGCTACCAAGCATTTTGTGTTGTCAGCATTGGAAGATTCCTCAACCTGGATTTGTATTTTGGTCTTCGTTAATGCTACTTAACAATTGGGCCTCAGTATCAGTTTATCTAGTTATGAAGCTAAATCAAAGAGGAGCACGTTCCATCTTGTCAACTGCGCTGTAAAAGTTTACAGCAGATGCACTTTGCAGCAGATAAGATCAAACATTCACCCAAAGTAGAAGAGCTTTTAGCATTAGAAATGTAGATAGGGACTCAATAACTATGCTCCCAGTACAAGCATGTTTGAAATAGTGGCCCCCGCTAATTGCTTCTGTCCTTCCTGTTTACATTTTTTTGGGGGTTTTGGAAATCTCTGGATGTCTTCTTTCATGCACTTCCTTGTACTGTCACAACTGAGGTTATGATGTGAATCAGCTCCACATATTTGCTTACCCATCACAGTCATTTTCATTTAAGAATCAGAAGTTGCACGATGCCAAGTCTGGTGAATAAGAAGAATGGTGATGAGCACACTTTTCTAGCCTGCTTTTTCTCTTGGGTGCCATTGGCAGCTGCATTCACCACATTTTTTATGATGTCATATAAAGATATAAGAGGAGACTTCCAGAACTATTTTGGAAAGTGACAAGAATAGTACGTGTGTTTGAAATAAGCAACAGTGCTTTAAGGAAAATTAACATCAATGCACCATTATTGCAATAATTTGTAACCTAACTATTCACTTGTATTTCAATCATAGCTCATATACATATTTTCACATAGATGTGAAAATTTTCACGTGTATAAATGAAAGCGAAAGAGTCAGAGACACACAGAGCAGTACCTAGTATTGGAATTGGCTTACACAATTATGGAGACTACAAGTCCCACAGCATACAATAAGCTGGAGAATCATGAAAGCTGATGGCTCAAAGGCCAGAACACTAGAAATTCTGACATCACACAGCATGAGAAACTGAATTTCATAGCTCTCATGGATAATGAATTCACTTTTCCTCTGCCTGCTTGTTCTATCTGGGTCCCACAAGGACGTGGGTGTTGCCTCCTTTCATTGGCAAGAGTGATCTGTTTTATTCAGTCTCCTATGCTAATTTCTGCCACAAAATCCTCACGGACTCACTGAGAAATAGTTTTTAGCAGTATGGAGTATCTAGTAACTTAGTCTGATACATAACACTAACCACCACCATATTGTAATAGAATTTGAAAACTTGAGCCAAAATTTAAGATCAATTTTTTCTTTTTGTGGAATAGGGCATTGAATTCAGGCCCTTGCACTTGCCAGGAAAGTGCTTATTCCACTGAGCCATCTCCCCGGCCCCAAGATCAATTTTTAAGTAGGAAAAAAAAAACCTAATAGTACTGAAAGAAGACACATGCCATTTGTCATAATATCTTTCCTTTACAATGCCAAACCTCTGAAAGTCAACAACCATGAGATACTGTTTAAAGGAAAGGAGAAATGTGATTTATTATGATACACCCATTTCATTCATTCATCATTTATTCATTTATTTTTGCTGAAAGTCAATTACTAACTCTTCAATTTCATGTTTGGTAGAAACAAACAGAACAACCAAACACAACAGCACCCCTGCCATTCAGTCTGTTGCAGACCTCCTGTAGGACTTAAGCTCACCCATGTCTCCTTGCGTGTTTGCCCAGTTATTGACAAATCAGTCTTCTGCCTTCGATGTTCCTTTCCTTGTATACCACAGTTGTAAAGCTGCACTTCACATGCAGCATTACTGACAGTTGGAGCAGAGCTTCTGGTCCACCTTGCAGACCATGGTCCTGTCCTTGTCCTTGTATGAAATGTCTTATTTGAGAATTATCTTCTAGGCCAACTAATCTGGGTTGCTGCTGTATTTTATAATCTACCAATTTTTAACAATTTCCATCTGCTATCTGAACATTTGAATTTTGGATTATAATATTTTTCCTTTGCTCAGAATCAAAATTTATTCTATGTTGTTTCAATCCTCTTATCAAAAATCCACACCAGGCCCCTTAGAACTTCACTACCCAATAATCTTTACCTCTTCACTTAATCCTTTATATTGCTGCTCAAAACAGCTTGGTGTTAGCTGGATGTGTGTTTTATTTTTCTCACTGCTGAGACAAAATACCCGGCACCTTCAAATTAAAGGGAGAAAAAGTTTTATTTTAGACCACAGCTTGTAGAGATTTTATCCACAGGCAGCTGGATCCAAGATAGCTGGCAGGCAGAGGGGCATCACAGCAGAGAAAAGTCCATGGCAAAGTAGAAAAGAGCAAGCAACAGTCAGCACAAGGAGCAAGCCTGCTTCCCTCTATCCCTCGTACTCTACCCAAGCTATACACCTATCGGATGGTGCTACCCACACCCTTGGTCCAACAAGCATCACACACTTAATCCATAGCCCTATGCCCTAATCCAGCCAACTAAGAAACTGCCCACCAATGATCACACAGCATTTTGTGGGGACATCTAGATATAAGCCTTAGCAATATGCTTGTGGCAGGAATTGTGATATTTGAAACTTCTTGGCCTATGTGTGTAACTCTGTGTTTTCTTTCTTCTTACTTAGGTATTCTAGGTACATAGGTTCTGCATCCTAATAACTCATCCATTTTTCCTCATTCCTAGTCAGGTGATGTGTGATGCTCGCTACCTACACAAATCACTTCACAAATATTCTTAAGTCTCTCACCTCAGTGTCTTTCCACTGAACTTTCTGAATCCCAATGACAGAGTCATACAATTCTACAGTATTATCCCTCCTTTTTTTTTTTTTTTTGGTGAAACTGGGGATTGAACTCAGCGCCTTGTGCTTGCCAGGCAAAACACTTATTCTATTGAGCCATCTTCCTGGCAGTATTATCTCTTCTGAAAAATACTCAATATAATAATATTTTAAAAAAGAAAAAAAAATTGCCATTCAAATTCTGTAGGTGTTTAAATTCAACAAAATAATCCTATATAGTCCAGTAGTCCATAATAGTAGTAAGTTATCCTCAGAACTGGCAATGTCAGAAGTTGTTGACTTGAGTCTTTTATAGCTTAGCATATTAATATGACTTTACTTTTCATACCTTGTGTTTATACTTCTCTGCTCAATGATTAAGGCCAAGATAAAGCAAGACCTATACAACAAGAAATGTAACTTTTGTGTCTGACAAGGTCAGTCAGATCCCCTCAGGGTTTTCCCTGAAACCCTGTACAGCAGTTTTTAAATCTTTGACAAAAATAAACAAAAAGGGGGGGGATATAAATGAAGGATCATTTTTCAGTGAGAAATATATAGATATATTTTGTACATATATATATGTACAAAATAGGATAGATATACAGCTACTTTCTCTTATTTCAATGAGATGACAGTTTGAACTAATAGTGTTTAGACAAGACATCATGTCTGCATCTTGTCCTCTGAATAACTACTATGAAGATAACAGTATGCAATGTATTAATTACTATAACTATCCTACTAAACTGTTTCAAAACTGTCTCATTGCTATTTCTTTCTCAATAAAATTAATTTTTTTTTAAAAGAAAAGAACCACCCACCCAAGTTTTAATCTAAGTACACCTGTGGACTTGAAACTTTCCTGACTTTAAATAATCCTTAAAAAAATCATATTTTGCCTGGCGAGATTCCGTCCTCCGCGTCTGTTCTGTGGGACAGCACTCATTCAATTCCGTCCGCCTTCTCTCCCACCTAAGTGCGCGCCCCCACTCCATGGATGATTCGGTGGATATGGACATGAGCCCCCTGAGGCCCCAGAACTATCTCTTCGGTTGTGAACTAAAGGCCGACAAAGATTACCACTTTAAGGTGGATAACGATGCAAATGAGCACCAGCTGTCATTAAGAACGGTCAGCTTAGGGGCTGGTGCAAAGGATGAATTGCACATTGTTGAAGCAGAGGCTATGAATTATGAAGGCAGTCCAATTAAAGTAACACTGGCAACTTTGAAAATGTCTGTGCAGCCAACGGTTTCCCTTGCGGGCTTTGAAATTACACCACCTGTTGTCTTAAGGTTGAAGTGTGGTTCAGGGCCTGTGCGTATTAGTGGACAGCATTTAGTAGCTGTGGAAGAAGATGCAGAGTCGGAAGAGGAAGAGGAAGAAGATGTAAAACTCCTGAGTATATCTGGAAAGCGATCTGCCCCTGGGGGTGGCAGCGAGGTTCCACAGAACAAAGTAAAACTCGCTGCTGCTGAAGACGAGGAGGAGGAGGATGATGATGATGATGATGAAGATTTTGATGATGAAGAAACTGAAGAGAAAGCTCCAGTGAAGAAATCAATACGAGATACTCCAGCCAAAAATGCACAAAGATCAAACCAGAATGGAAAAGTCTCAAAACCATCAACTCCAAGATCAAAGGGGCAGGAATCCTTCAAGAAACAGGAAAAGACTCCTAAAACACCAAAAGGACCTAGTTCTGTAGAAGACATTAAAGCAAAACTGCAAGCAAGTATAGAAAAAGCGCACTAAACATTCCTGGGCAATACTGATAAATTAAGCCCAAAGATGGGGAGAAATGAAAAGGAGAGACAAATAATAGTGCATACTTAGTGTCATCAACAATCCAGACTGAAGTCTTCTATTTTAATCTCAATCCGCTTTCCAGATTTCCCACTCACCCTCTTCCAGGCTGGAAGGAATGTTTTTCTTAAAGCACTTTTTTCCTTTAACTGCTGTGATTCAGTGAACCGTACATATTGCTATTATTTGTGCATATATGGCTCATTTCATTTTAATTACCTCTGTATTTCTAGCTACTCAATAAATATTTTGAATAAATCAGTGTATGTGACAATTTTTAAAAAATCATATTTTGTTGTTATAATGAGACCATCACTATGTTTTCATGAGATCAGTTTAAACCCTTTTTTCAATACCCAGAAATCCTTAAATTTGTCTTGTTTCCCATCATTTTTTTTAATCAAATGGTGTCCTTTCCTACTTAGAAATACAGTGGAAGATGTCTATGGAATCCTTTGAATATCAAACCCAAAAGGTACCTTTCTATTCATGTCTTCTCTTCTTGAGACTTTCTTTCATATTTTTAGGAAAATCCTCTCACTTTTTTTTTTTTTTACATTTTACTGATTTTATTTTTTATTTTTTTTCATTTATTTTTATTTTATTAAAATACAAATGTCAGACAGTTTCCTCTCACTTTTTTGCCAGAAAATTTTAAGATTATCATGTCTTTATTGTTGTTGTTATTATTATTTTCTTTTTGTAATAATCTTTTATTATTTACTATTTCTTCTCTATTTTCCACTTTAGATAATTTAACTTCTCTTTTCTAATTTAAAATAAAATTTCTTAACTGCATCTTCTCCCAATTTGTGACAATTGTTCTCCCTTGTTTACAAATAAAAAATTATTTCTTAAAATCATCTATTTCATATATACATGTATATCTTTATATAAACTCCACTGTTCATCTAAGTAAACACTATATGTCATAGAATTTCAATCTGTTCTCTTCTCTCTGTTTGTTTAAGCCCACCAAATCCTGACAGATGGTCTTTAAACACATACAGATCTATTTCCTTCCTCCTAAAATGAAAAGGGTATTAAGAGATGGAGAAAGGGTGGGGGATAGAGGAAATGGGGATAAAAAATAAACTAAGACATATTATCTGCATATGCAAACTCCACACAAGGGAGTGTACATTGTGCACTCCAAAAACAGTCTCATAAAAATAAGTAAGAAGAATTGAAATAAGTAGTGTTTAAAATAAAAATAAACACGTACATATGTGAATACACACAATATTACTATCTTTGTCTTGACGTTGTATACATGTATTCACACATATATTGCTGTGAGGTATTATGTTTATTGGACTGCATTAAATATGGATATTTTAATGTTATTCCTTTGGCCAGAAAAATAGAAGTTAATCTTTTAAAAGAAACAATCTAGCATTTTTATCATGCAGTTAGGTTTAGATGTTCCCCCATGTGATCATAGGTATGCTTTTGGAAATCACTAGATTTGTTTACTCTAGACCTGGGCTGATGGTGGACTTAGTGAGAAGGGAAAGCTCATTTTAGGTATAGGTGGAACTGACAACAGGCTTGTGGCCTGGGTGAAATAAAAAGAAAAAGAAGAAGGAAATTGGTTCATCCTGGGTGCCATGCCATGAACTTTTCCCTTCTATGATCTGCTTGGCCATGCTCACCCTTGGAGTCAGCTAACCGTGGCCTGAAATCTCTATAAACTGATCTAACACATGCCTTTCTTATTTAATGTATGAGTATTGGGTTTTTTTGTTCCAGCAACAAGAAGCTAATTAAGACAATGACCATGATTACTTTCTGCAGTATTTTCTCTGATCCACCCATGTGTATAAAGTTTCCATGATATATCAATATTTCATACTGAAAAAAATACCATGGTAAAATAAGCTCTAATCTCAAATGTAAAAACAGAAAATTATGGAAAAACCTTCATTTTGTTAAGCTTAAGTAAAATGAGATGTTTTAAACCCCCAAACCAGACTAAAGCACCTGATTAGGCAAGTGCAGGGACCAGCGTTTGATCCCAAGCATGAGCTGAGATGGCAACTGAGACTGGACATGTTGGCATGTGCTTGGGAGGCTGAAAACATGAGGATGACTATGAGTCCTATCTATGTAATTGGACCCTGTACATCCTGTACTAAATTAATTAAAACTATCTTTTTATTCAGCCAATAACACAATATAAGTTTTAAACTAGTTGCAACATAATAATTAACCACCTTAGCAAAAATGTGTCAGGCTTATTCTTTTGTTCTCTCTCTCTTTCTCCTCCCCTCTTCTGTCTCTTTCATTTCCAAATTTTTCTACTAATACTCTATTGGTCAGTTTTTCTCTTGATAGAGAAAAGTATACAATAACCTAGCACTTCCAACTTAAAGGAAAACCTTAATTTGGCTCCAAGTTTCTAAATTTCACTTCATGTTCAGGTGGATCCAAGGAAGATTATAAAAGAAGGGAATGGTGGAGTGAAGTTGCTCATTCACTTTCAAGTCAGCATGGACTTCAAGAACACCAGGTGTAATACCCTTCAAAACCATCTACATGGCTACCACCTACGTAGTATGAGATACACCCTCCTAGGAACCTATGTCCTCCACCAGGGCCTGCCCTTCTATCACACAGTCAGCTATGAATTCATAATTGGATTAATCCCCAGGGAGCATAGCTCCTGCAGTGATTCAACTACCTCTCCTCGAGTTTCTTAATCTAGTCAAGTTGACAATGACCAGCATAGACTTCATGGTAACATCTGTGCTCTCACCTCTATATTCTTCCCTAACAGTTCAAATGAAAATAATGCACCATACCAGTATCTTTTTAAAGAACTACTTCTTATAAAATCATGTAGTCTACTTTTGTTCTATAAGGCTCTTCACTCTTTGATAAGAAGTTCAGCTTTCTTTGACACCCATCATTAAATTCAAACAAACTTCAAGTCATATGATTTTGCAATTTGTCTAATGATTCTCTGTCTTCTTTAAAAGATAGAGTATGGCTATAGATATATCTCTTGGAATGAAAATCCCAAATTAAGTACCCTACAATTTAGCAGATAAGTTACTATTCCCAGTAGCACATCTCACCTCCTTTACTAAATATTATATACCCACACAATATTGAATTTTTGTCCTCAGCTATTTCTTAGGCCTCATCATTCCATATTAAATGGGACTGCCAAAGACTTACAGTGGAGGAGAGTTGGCCTCAAGACAGGGAGATGTATGTGGATCGTGCCCACCTTCACTCATGCTGTGATTTCCCCCAGCCAAGCACAAGTTTCCCAATCCTAGAGCAGAGAGAGGAGGCCCCCACACCTGGCCCCACTTGTTGCTGAGTTTACTGTAAGACATCAACCACTACTGATGGATCTTTGAAAAATGCAAATCAAATATGTTTGTAAATTCCAAATATTTAGTGTAACACAAAAAGAAAATTTTGCATTTTGAGGTTTTTCCATTTTAATATACCATGATCATAGAAAAAATGTAATAAGGTAGAATTGTTACTTATCATTTTTATTTTGATTTTATATCGTTTTTAAAGTTACTAGATGTATTATGAAAAAAATCACAAGAAAGTAACAAACTGACTAGTTGAAATGATCCAGTTCAACTTTCTTCAACACAAATTGAGCTCACACAAATCTCAGATAAACCTCAGCACAGACTAAAAGCAAAATTGTATGCAAATTAAATATAGAAAAGTTAGTCCTCCACCAATACACCAACAATGAACAATTGAGAAGTTGAAATTTAAAGCATAACATCATTTCCATAAATAAAATACAAAAGTAACCCTTCAGTTAAAAACTGACAAATTACTTATAATATCTATATAGAGAAAATTACAAAACTGTGATCAAGAAAATGAAAAGAAATAACTGAAGTGGAGAGAAAGTTGATGTCCACAAATACAAAGGTTCATCATGGTCTTCAGTTCTCCGAAGATCAATGAATGCGCCACAAAGCCCAGGAATGCTCTTATACAAAGTCATGAACTTAGGCAAAAGTAAGTAAGTAAAGGAAACTCAATGAAGAAAAGCTAGTCCCCTCAGTGCACTGCGCTCAGAGAACTGGGCTACCTTACGCAAAGATAAAACTGGATAATCTAGACCCAGACTTTATATCCTTCATAAAATTTCTGTTAACTCAAAATGGATCATAGAGTTAAATGCAAAATGCAAAACAGCAATCTTTGGTGTGACAATGGTTTCTTAAATACCACTTCAAAAGCACAATCTGTGACAGAAAATATTAATCTTGACTATTGATATTACAAACAGCCATTTCAAGAAAAACACTGTCAAGAGAACAAGATAGTCCACATTAAAAGAAGACATCTTATAATGAATTTCTACCCAAAATACACAAAGAATTTCAAAACTCATCATTATGAAAACAAATGAGTAGTTTTAAAATTTGCAAACTATTTGGACAGTCACCTCACCAAAAAAGATATACAAAATGTAAATAAATATTAGGGAAAAATGCTCAATAACATGTGTCATTAAAATGAAAATTAAACCATGAGGTTTCACTTCATAATTAAAATGGCTAAAATCCATAATTCTGATTAAATCAAGTACTGGAAAAGTACGAGAGCTCTCAGAAGTTACTCATAAGAATGCACAATGGTACACACATTCTGGAAGACATGTTTGCAGTTTCTTATAAGACTAAACAGACTCTTTCAATATCATCTAGAAATAGCACCCACATTATTTACCCATATATATTAAAAATTTATTTCCACACAAATACCAGAAAAGAATGTTTGTACGTAAAACTGCCAAAACTTGGAATCAACAAGATATCTATCAATATGTGAGTAAAAACTGAGGTACATTCATGTAATAGAATTTTGTTCAAGACTGAAATGAAAGTATTGTCAAGCAATGAAAAGTTATGGAAGACACTTAAATGTACATTATTCAGAAAAATAATATGCTTAGATTATTTAGAAAAAAAAAAACACAGACCAGTAAAAAATTAGCAGTTGCCAAGGATTATGGGGGAGGGAGAGATGGATAGCCAAAACACAGAGGATGTTTAGGGCAGTGAAACCATTTAGTACAAACTATAATGAAAAAAAAAAAAAAACCTATAAATCCTTCTTCAGACAGATAATTAATGATAATGTTGCCCACAATAAATCATGTTGATAATATGGTATTACTTAGTGATAATGGCTTTTGACCTCCAGCAGTCTTTCCCAAAACAAATAAATCCCCTAAGAAAAGTATCAGAGAAAATCAAACTGAATGTGCAACTTATCTTAATTGTCAACTTGACTAGATTAAGAGACTACTGTGTGGTGATTGGATCATGAGGCTGTTATACTTATCCAAAGATTTATCTCCATTAATGTTCCCACTGAAACATGCTGGTAGGAGGTGGGGTGCAATTGCAGAAGACAGGTCATTACAGATATGCTTTTGGAGTGAATATGCCTTGGCTTTTGTCCTGCATCTCAGTTGTCAGAACTCTGCCTTATCACTGTTTCTACCATGGTATCTCTTCCACAGAGCTAGCTGGCCATGGACTAAACTAATAAAAGCATGAACCAAAGGAACCACTACTACTCCTTTAAGCGGCGTATATCAAGAGTTTTGCTCTCCAAATGGGAGAGTTGACTAATATCTTGAGATATGTTCTACACAGTGCCTGACCACTGCTACTCATCAAAATTTCCAAAGCTCTCAAAAACAAGAAAATTGGATAAATCCTTACAAATCATAGGAGAATAAAAAAATGACCAATACATTAAGTGTGTGCCTTGGGAAGACTATTGAGTAGAACATGGATTTTTGGTACAAATAGGAAATATGAATATAGTTAAAAGTAATGTCCAATTTGGTTTCATGGTTACAGTTTAGCATACAAATGGGATGTATTGTGATAAAAGACACAGTACCCTGGAACTCTCTATTCCATGATTTATTCCACTTTTTTTTTTTTTTGCAAATTCTCTGCATATCTACAACTACTGTGAGATAAAAACCAATTTTGAAGTAATTTGTCCTTTTTTATTGCAATAGCAATAATCCTCCCCTCTAGAAAAAATGAAAGAAATGCATTTTTAAGAGTTGTTATTTTTTATATTGATGTAGGAAATAATACTCTGCAATCTATCCTTTGCTAAATTTTTTTCACCTTGTCTGAAATTGCTGTATTTCATAATTTTTGAAGAGCATAATGAAAATAAACATAGCTGCTATTTCCTCATATCCCTACTGATTTTCTCAACAGGTACATTCACAGAATCGCACCTGTCCTTCTCATGAAAAAAGCATTGTTCATTGCCTTTGCTCCTGACAACTTTGAGAAATGGCCTCATGTTTTCCAGCAAGTTGTGAGAGCAACAGTGAGTAATGATATACATCAAAAACAGAAAAGAGCAAATACACTTTAGCAGGGCAACTTGGATAAATAGGAGGTGTCAAATTGTGATCCCTGTATCTGTGCCACTAGCAGAGGTGATCTTAATGTTGTAACCAGCAACATCTGTGTCTAGTTCTCTGTCTAGTTCTATGGTTGTAAATTTAAAAAGCTGACTAGTAAATAATACAACACAAGAACACAGATGATTTCTTGGAAATTGATGGTTTTCATTTCCCAAACCATATTAGAAATCTTGCTCAGTTTTATAAATAGCATTTTCAGCACCTGAAACTTACAGGGTAAAGAATGAAGAACAGAGGCATTTACATTTATCAATTTCACATGAATGAATTTAGTACATAATATGCAGTGGGAATTAAAAATCTTAAATATATACATTTAAACACTAAGTTCTGAGTGAAAGGGACTGGGCAATATAAACAATTAGCAGTCACAAGATCTGGGCTTTGGATCTCTTTTATTAACCCTGTGATACATGCCTGTAACTTGGTCTTCCAGTTTCCTTTTTCTCAGTTAGTACTATAATTTGTGTGTATCACTATGCTTTTTGAAAAATAAGGCAATATGTAGTAATTTTTTGTGATGGATGATGAGGTATTTAATTCTATCTCTTGTTCTCTTCCCCTAATGCCATTATAAATTCTCTGATTCTTCTAACTGATTGCCTCTGTCACTGTAATGCTTCCTGGTTGGGCTGCAAGCCATCAGGCTCTAAATTACTTCCCCGGATGACTCAACTTCATGAAATATTTTCTAGCTGATCATCTAGTAACAATGCTTCAGTGATTTTTTCCAGGAGAGCAAATCCTGATACTTTTTAACTTATCTGTGATGTAGCCTTTGTCTACCCATAAAACTTTCTCTTGCACATTCTAAATTCTGAATAACAAAATAAAAATTTGTTTACAATGTCACTATTTCTTGGCTCTGTATCTTTGCTAGTGTTTAGTTCAGTAACTAGTCTTTTAATTCTTGTAATTTTGGTTCACTTTCACCCCATAAGACTGAGCAAAAGGCTCACTGTGCTTCCATGATACCTTGTTCATATTGCTGGGCATCTTAGTTACTTTTCTCTTACTTTGGAGACAAAATATGTGACACTCAAAGTCAAAAGGAGAAAAGGTGTTCTCAGCTAACATTTTGTAGTGATTTCAGTCTATAATCTACTGCTTCCAAGCCAGGGTAGCTTGACAGAGAAGCACAAAAGAGGAGAATCCTTCCTAGCACTCACTAAGTAACAAAGCATCAAATTGGTTTTAGCAGCATCTCCTCACCCTTTTTATATTATCCAGACTACATAGGGCAGACGGTTCTCACACCTTCAGCCTTAGTGCCCTGGAGGCTAGCATTGCACAGTGAATCAATTACAGTGTCACACACTCTGGATTCAGCCATTTCTGAAAAGCCCCCAGATTACCCATGGTTGAATCTCCCAAAGCTGTTCCCTTGCACCACCTCTTCTCCCTCCTTGCAGTTTTCCCCAGGTGATCCGTTATCCTGGCTTCTCTACATTTTTGGAGTCTCCACTGCATCTCTGGGTTCTCACTCACAGCTTCACACACTCCCTTCTCAGAGGCATGCTGCCTGGCTTCTCAGGCCTTTATTAAAAATCTGAGTGCAAGCTTCTCTGACCCCACAACACTTTCATGCTGGATGCACTTAAACCAGCACATACGGATTTTTGCGACCAGCTGGAGCAGTAGCCAGACTTCCTTTTCTCTTGGCTATAGGAGTCAAATGCCTATGAATGAAATACCAGGGAAAAACTTCTCTTCTGAAATCATAATGGAACAGTGTGCTCTGGGGTCCTCTTTTCAAAGCAAAGTCTTCACTTTTGAATTCAAGCTAAAAAGACTGGAGTCCTGCTGTTTCTTTTGATGATCCTAGGTCATTTTTCTAGTCTCTTCTCCTTTCTCAGCAACCAAGACCTCTGATTGAGAAATCTACAAGCCTAATTAAGTGACTCAGCATTTCTGCATCCTAGGATGTAGAGAACATGCCTTAGAGTACCTCTTAATGGCCTACGATGTTGTAAAGGTGTATCCATTGTGTCACATTGAAAAATTTAAAACTTTAACTAAATGACTCAGCAGGGCAACATCCTCAGCCTGTGCAAGAAGTTGGTATGGAGACAGTGCTGGTGCTATACTTGTCTTAGGGCAAGTGGGCTGTTTACCATCTAACAGAGGAAAAGAAGCTTGTTCCTTCATCTCCCCTTTTGTATTCTTGCTGTTTTCTGCCACTTTGAACTGTTGCACTTTACCATCCCACCCTGGCATACAGCCAGGTGGTTATGAACTGAAACCCTCACAAAACATGAGCAAAATAAACTTTTACTACTTTAATTGGGAGTTAGGTATTTTTCTCAGTAATGAGAGAAAAGTAATCAAAATGTTGCTATATCTTTGCAGCTCACAGCTTTGCTGGAGCTTCCATTCTGGGCAAACTTAAAATGTTCTAAATCATTGTGCTGGCCTCTTTGCTCTTGATCATTAACATAAATCTGACTAAAAGTTCCCAAAAGTAAGAATGCCACTGCTTCAACATTTGAATGCCTTGTTATTTGTTCTTCAAGATTAATTAGTCTACTGCCCTTAAACGTACTCTCAAAGTCTCTGGATATTTAAAATGAAGACAAAGTTTTTACCAAAGTATAACATACATTATCTGGAGTCCAATAAACAATGCATACTCTTTTCCCAGAAGAAACGTTCCAAACCCGGTCTTCACTAGCATTATTTCTATCATCCTCCCAAGCTTTTGTGATCTGACCAGAAAGTCCTCTTTAGTTCTGGATAAGGGTTCCAGGTTTGATTTTTTTAGCCATGTTTTTAGCCAGCATCTCCAAACCTTTCCAAACTCTTTTGATATCTTCCAGGGTTCCTGGAAGGAGACACAATGGAACTGGGCACTGCAGAAGACTATATTTACCTTTGACAAAGGTTGAAAGCAATCTAAATTGTTTCTATCAATGAAAGAGCTATCATTGTTTGATGGAATAAAGAATGAAATAATAAAAAAGGAGAAGTTCTAAGAGTGTTATAAAGAGAAAAAGGAAAACCATTCCTATTTGAAAGGGATCCTGAATGGAACACTGCATGGCCCTCAATTTGGAATTTCAGTGGATTAGAACGCAGGAATTCCTCATAGGTAGCCATTATATCCTGGGTAGTTCTGTGGGTTTAAAATACCATTCAGTGCTCAGTCCCTGAAAAAGTTACTCAGCATGCAGAATTTAAAAATAAACTAGTATTTTTCAGTTCTGCATTTAAAGTTCCTTAAAAGTCAGGGAAAGACTGTATTCTAAGCTGCCTAAGGAAGTCCATTCAAGCTCAGGCTCATCCACAGCCTGTTTGTTTCTGAATGTGGCTTGTCACCAAATTCTCTGTCAATCCCTTTTCCTATCTTTTCCTATCTAGCTGCATATTTACAAGCTAACTAAACTTTCTTCTGTATAGAAGCCCATGTCAGTAACAGAGCCTAAAACTGAAATCTCTTGAATCAAATCATTTTTGTTTTTGTTGTTTTGCTGAGAGGCCTGATTTAGGTTTCCTGGAAGGAGAAAAATACTATGGAAGAAATTAAAAATATAGAATTGGTTATACTCTTCTCATAGCTAGATTCATTTTGTCACAATAACTGACATTTTACTCCTTGGCTTTTTCTGGAAATCTTAGTGGTATATTCCTCCAAGATTGGTTATTGTGTATTAGAGATCTCAGCCTAGGAGATCTCTAACTAAACCATAAATCAATATCTCAGTCTATGCATATTTATAGATATGTTGCCAAATTTATGACCAATGAAGTATCCTTCTAAAGGTGATTTCTAGATTCTTTCTGCATGAACAAATAATTAAAGACAAGTTCAAAAATACTGAGATTGTATTAAAGATATTAGAAGAGAAGAAATGTATGATTTTGGACAAATTAAAAGTAGGAAAATAAGAATACTCCACATGGTAAGAGCAGACCACTGTAAGAGGGAGAGAAAGTTGCAAAAAGTTAATATAGCTATCTTTTGCATCTCCCACTCCTCAGGCTGATATCAGGTACAGGCTGGCCTATCAAACCCTATGTGGGCTCATGTGACTAGAACTGAAGATTGGTTCCAAGCATATCCTGATTGTTCCATGTCCAGGGCTTTGAGAAATATTCCAGAACTCAATAACTGATAGATTATGCACACTGTCAGCCAGTTTGCCATGACCTAATCTGTCAATCTTTATTTATGTCTGATAAATACCTAAAAAAATAGGTGAATAAATTATTGAGAAATTGAAAACACAAAAATATAAGAAGTCTGAAGAGCAAATCCATCAAATGCTCAAGAAAAAGCATACAGTGATTTCAACCTTACATATGAATATATATTCATATGTAATTTATTTTGTTAAGAAAAATTTTAGTCAACATATACTAACCAAACATTTATGAGCACATTATTGGGTCTTGATATATACTTGAAAGGAATAATGATCAAACCAGGCAAATTAGCAAATTCATCATCACAAACCTCTTTGATGAAAACATTTAAAATCATTATTCCTATTTAAATATATAATGCACTATTATTTGTTATAATCACCATTCTGTGAAATATATCACTAAACTTATTCTCAAGTCTGTCATGGCTTGTAGTAGATTTATAGGTTCTGCAGATTATGAGACTGACATTCTAGAGATTATTGTTCTGATTAATATATCACCCATTTTAACACATAGGAAGGTAGTTCAAACAGATGAACTGGAATATTTAATAGTAAGAACATCAAGTAGTTCTTAGTTTACCACCTGGGAATTATCATTGAATTGAATTATCACTATGTATAAGTTGTAAGGGCAGAAAAAATGTTGGAAGGTTGATAAAAGAAATTTTTAAATATTATTTTGGAAAGTACAAAAGTATTGACTAGGTTTATATTAGCATATTTTATGAACATTAATTGAGGCTTGTGATAACAAACTTAAGATGAGACTCTTCAATATGGTTGTACATTTTCTCTGTCAGATTTCCTGTTTCTATTCAGTAGGTGGGCATTTGGATTAATTATGCAGGCAAGTTGAGGAAAAAAGCACTTGAAGATATGTTCACAGGAAATTATACCTTAACTGGACCAAAAAAAAAAAAATGAGAGGAAGCGGACTGAAAAAGGTCAGTAGAAGAGTGAGATTCTAATGGGGTCACTTTGGGAAGTGGCCAGTTCCAGGATAAGTAATGAGCAAAGTTAGGAGATGCAGACAGTGAGCAAAAAGGAGTTTTTAAAGTGGAACAAGCTTATTTATTATTAAAGGCAAAGTTAAAGGAACGTGGTCAGAAATTTGAATGTAAGTAAATCAAGAAGACAGATTTGTTTCCCCATTTCTGTTTATCTTTGTGTGTGTGCTAGAACCTCACTGTCTCTCTCTCTGTCTCTCTCTCTTTTTCTCTCTTTCTCTGTCTTTCTCTCTTTCTTGCTTATACTATTTACAGTTTGAGAAAGCAGAAAAGTTTTATTACAAGTTTTGAAAAGAGATCTTTAGAATTTCATTCCCAGAAATTTACTTAATCTTCATGAAGGCACTTTGTAGTAGGGTAGCTACAGAAACTGGAATAGAAAATTACCAGTTAGTACATGAAAAGTGCACTAGTTCATGGAGTCATGTTAATCATTGATGAGAGGACTTGCAGATTTGCTAAATTATATAACAAAAAGCTTTTGCCACACTGCTTTCATATGTTAGGGCTTTTATTCTAAACCAAAGCATTAAAATGACTGAGTTGATCATGTCAGCTGTTGACAGTCACAAGACACCAATGGAGATGTTTAACCTTGACTATCAGCTCAATATCCTGCTGAACTGCTGGAGACCATGCATTTAAGTGGGTAAAATAATAGGGCTCCTGAGGAAGAAAGGACAACCTGGGGACAATGAGTCCTCACATAAGACATGACTCATTTCTCCAGCCTGATACCTTTAAATGTCTTACTAATTAACAATGAGAACATCATATATCACAATGTAACAAGTACCTAGGGACCAGAGTACTACTGTAAAGAGAGATGTCTTAGTTCATATTGAGAACATTAAATTCTTTCTAGTACTCTTTTTTTGAATATAGACATTATTGATATCATACAGAATGAAATTTTAAAGTTATAATCTGCTATGAGATTAAGCTATAACCTTCAGGGACACATTCCATGATTCTCTAAAATTAATTTATTTTCAAATCTATAATTAACAGTTCACTAAAATCTCCAGCACCATTATAGCAATAGAAGAACTCCTAAAGTTCCAACTACATGCTCATAAAATTTTGATTACTTCTTGTAATCATGCCATCTGGTAGCTTGGTAATAGCTTCATCTTAAAATGTTATTGGAAAATGGGTTATTTTAGAAGATTTTTTAGTATTCAGATAATTCATCATTTCAGTAATAAAACCATAGTTCTTCATCTTTACAGTGAAACTATAAATCAGTTGCTCATGTCTAAAAATGATCATTAAGCTGGTTTTCATCATACCAGGTACTACTGGAAATATTTTTTCTAACAATTATTATATCAGAATTTATTTTAAATGTAGGACATTATATATTTCAGATTCAAATATTAGAGTATCATCTGCCCAATGATAAAATTGTAACAATATGTAAGTCTTAATACCATATGTTTAAATTTTATATGACTTTTATGTTTTATAAATTCTTTTTCTTTTTGTGGAACCAGGGATTGAACTCATGTCCTCCCGCTAGCCAAGAAAGCACTTATTCCACTGAGCCATCTCCCCAGCCTCTCTTTTATACATTCTTACATGCCTGAAAACAATAATAAAATACGCTCTTAAGTCAGGCTGCTGTTGAATCTACTAAGCAACTGGGGTTGGCTAAGAAAACTTCAGCTACCTCTGAGAGCACTGTTGCAGAGCCATAGATCAGAGAAGAATCTGGCAAACAGTATTTAAGGAAAACACAAAATGAAAAGTTAGTTGTAAAGCTTTGTGAGATGGCCCTAGGGATACAGTAAATGCTGTGACGAGGGTCAGGCCTGAGGAGTCTGACATCTTGGTCTTAGCCTTTCAACTCTGTCTATTCAATGTTGCTAAGTGACCAAAAAAACAGCCTTCTTGTTGCTCGTCCAGCTAGCAGTGAGCAGCTAGCACATGAGGGAAGGCAGCAGGGCCCGAGGTGTCAGATCCCTGTACTGCAGCCCAAGGGGCACAGACAGGAAAATAATGCCTCTGAGACCCTGCTGCAAGGCAGTGCCAGGTGAGTGTTTCAGTCTGTCCCAAGACGGACACAAGAGGGAAGCACCAACTGGAAGGAACTATTTTTACTTTTAAAATTTAGAAAAAATATCCCACATTTTAAAAATTCCATTAGGTATTCTAGATTACAGGATAATGTATGTAAAACTCCAAGCCAAAGAAAATGTTAAAGGGAAAATGCCTTAAACCATAGAAAAAAAAAAAAATGTCAGGATAAAAAAGAAGAGGGAGTTGAAGCTTTTAAAAAATAGATAAGCATAGCCTGATTGCAGTCATTACTAAAGATTACCTGGAAAATTATATAACAAAAATAATAAAATAAGAAAATAAAATTATTTTAAATGAAAAAGCAGTGTTTCAATAATATGAGTTTATACTTAAAAGCCCAAGTGGTTAGTGAAATCTAATAGATTTAAATATTTTGTAAAAATGATGATATAAAAAACTACTGACTTTGGCAGTATTAATTACAACACATTTAGAAATATATTTGACAGGGTCCCATGTGAAAGTTAAATAACTGTACTCCTTTCATCTGCATATATGTTTAAAAAAAGTTAAACAACTATTAAAAGATAAAATGAAAGGGAAAATATTCCCTAGGCCTGGTGATAACTGTCCCTGGAATGGGAATGCCCAGCCGATCTGAGTCAGCGCGGTTGCCAGCACAGTATAAAAAGGAGAATGGAAGGGAAGGATTTCCCGCTGATTTTCCTTCGAAAGCTGCTTTTACTGTGATTTTCATTCTGACTGTTTTTCTTTAAAGATTCCCTGCCCTTTGCCTTCGCCAAGGGTAGCAGCCCTGCCGTTCTCGGTGGAGGAGCGCCGGTCCTCTCCTCCTGTCTTGAGGTGCAGGACTCTTTAGCTCATGGCACCATCCCTTGAATGCCGGCAAGGAAAGCAGCCTCTAGCACGGTCCTTGGACACCCAGTGCGGATCCTTCAGTCTTCCGGTGCGGATTGCTTGGCCTCCTGGTGTGGACTTGCGGGGTCCTCGCCGTGAGCTCTAGGCTTTCAGCTGGGATTCTTCAGATCTCTCGCGCTCAGAGCTCTTTTACTCTTCTGCATTTGCTTCTCTTGCAAACACTTACTACAAGAGTGAAAAGTTAAAGTCACATAATATAAATATCGTAAGTCTATATAATCAAATTCAATATTTTTTGTTAAAATCCTGATTTTATTAATAGAAAAACATCCTGATAGTTCCCCCCAGGTGTTTGCTAAGCACCAACATCATCCCTGGAGTTATTCTTGTCTATCCACAAGCCAAGGCCCACCATTTAGTCTTTGTCCTCATCCTCTTTATCGGCTGCTGGAGGCTAAGTATGGGGAGGAACCCACTAAAGCTCCACAGCAAATAAGGTAGAAACAAGAGCTACAAGAGAAAAATAAAAATGGTTGTGAAATATATTAAGAGATTTTACTGCAGATGTGGTGCTCAGGAAAGTTTTCTGAAGACATACATTTAAATCAAGATGTGAATTAGTGTTCTGGGCTCTTAAACTAACTATATGGAAGAGAAGAATTACAAGCAGTAGCCAAGGCCTCGCGTAAAAAGTCTGTGCGTTTGAAGAATGAGTGGGAAATGACAGGAACTAGGGCCTAACACCTGGGAAGGTCTTGTGGGACCGAGGCAAGCTGGCACATTTATTCCACGTGAGGTGGAAAGGCGCTGCTGGTGGAGAGAAGAGCAGGGGCTGCCTTGAGAAGCAGCACATATTAAGCTGCACCCCATGGGTGAAAGAGAGTGACAGCTGAAGGGCAAAGGTGAACATCGAAACAATTGAAGCCAGAGCTACTTAGGCAAGCCAAGGCCGCAGCTCCTATCAGTGTTGCTAATTTGATTAAAGAAAGAATCTGATGATAAAACCAGCAGACGTACTGTACATTGCTTATAAGTTAAAGAAGCCAGTTAAGATGTTATGTTTATTTTTAAATAACTAGACAACTGCATACTATAGAAAGTGGCATGAAAATCAGGGAACACTACAGGAAGATACAAATTCTAAAAGTTTATCTTTAGGAAAATGTATGTCAGAACTTATTGAAATATTAATTTAGTAATGCAAATATTATATTTTCATACCTAGACACAAATATATTAATAGACCAGTATTAATATATTAATATAATATTAATATATTAATGCGATGCCAGATCCAAAAATAAGAAACATAATATAAGGAAATGCAATATTCAATGTGCAAAAAGCATGATATATTTACTAAAATATTAACAGAAACTTATCCGTCTGGGTAAGAAAAGTGTGGACCCTTTCTTGCACATTATCAGCAACGAATTGGCTTGAGCAGGCAGTAAAGAAAGTGCTAGAAGTACAAACTCAGATTATGAAAAGCCTGCCCCAGTTACTGCTGATCTCATTTTCTCCTTCTCTCCAGTATATTACACAAATATTATTTCAAAAATAATCACGACTTATTTTAGTTCACATTGCCAAATGATGTGATTATCATTAACATAGTACTGAATAAGATTAATTTTAAAATATAAATACTGTTATAAAATCATCATCATCAGAGACTAGGAATAAGCAATTCACAAAGAAATCCTAATAATAAATTTCATAATTCAGTGTAATACAATGTTTTTAGCTCTTTTAGGAAAGTATCTAGAAAAGGGATTGTTATGTCAAATGAAATTTCTACTTTTTTAATTTTCTAGAAATCTCTATCTATACTGAGTCCCATGGTGGTTGTAACACTTTACATTTCCAGTATCAACATAGAAGTCTTCTTTTTCCCTCAAAGATTTCCCAGCAGTTTTTGTTTGATTTTTGATAATAGGCATTTTTTCTCAGTAACATGAAATTTTAGTGTTTTTTAAATTCCATTTTTCTAATGGCAAAACATACTGAACATTTGTTACATATTTATTGCTCATTTGTCCTTCATCAAACTTAATAAATTTTTAAATGAATCTTTTATTTGGGGGGCTATAACATTTTTTTGAGTTCCTTACATATTCTAGATTGTAGCTCCCAGTTCAAACAATAACTAGAGAAAGTTCTTTTTCTCATTCTTTGTCTTGTCTCTTTTTTCAGTTGGCTGTTAGTTTTCCTTTTGTGAAAATTTTATTTGATACGATATATTTACTGATTCTTAATATTATTTCTTGTCCAATTGAGATTTGGTTCAGAAAGTCCTTCCTATTTTTCTTTGAGAGACTTTTTTATTTTATCTTTTAACAAATTAAGTGTTTCTGTTTTAACATGTAGGTCTTTGATCCATTTTTATCTTAATATACTACATGCTGGGAGATACAAATCTAAATCAACCTTCTATACATGGATAACTATGCTTCCCCAGCACCATTTGTAAAAGAGGCTGTTTTTGTTCCCTTATAAATTTCTGGCCCTGGGCCAGAGAGATAACTCAGTGAACTAAGGTCCTGTTTATGCAAGCACAGGCAGCAGGGTTCAATCCCCAGCACCACATGCCGTGTTGGCTCCATCCTCAGGCACGTGGTGGTGCACACCTGTAATCCCAGCTCTGGGGAGACTGAAAACGGAGGATCACTGTAAGTCCAAACTGCATGGTGAGACCCTAAACCAAATACATAAATTTAAAAAATAATAACAGTAAGTTTCTGGCCCTTGTATTGAATATCAGATAGTTGAATGATGCCGAGTTGTTTCCACACCCTACATTATCTACCATCTGCTGGCATGTCTGGTTTTGTGCTAATAACAGGATTCATTTTTTCTCTGTAAAACTTGAAGTCCAGGATTCTGACACCCATGGCTTTGTTCCTTTGGACCAGATTCCTTATGCTGTCCTGGGTTTTTTCTTCTTCCATATGAATGTTAGTACTGTTTTCACTAGCTTTATGGTCCTTTTAGTAGGATTGCATTAGATTTGTAAATCAGTTTTCAAATTATGATCAATATTATTGACAGCATTTGTTCTGCACATTCAGAAACAAGGCAAGTACCTTCATTTTCTGGCATCCTCTTTGATCTCCTTTTTAAGAATACAGTAAATTTGATTTTACAGCCTTTCATTTCCTTAGGTTAATTCCTAAGTATTTAATTTTTTGTGATGTTATTGTATATGGCTTTGTTTTCCCCGTTTCTTTCTCAGTGAGTTCGTTATTGCTGCACAAGAATGCTAATAAATTTGTGTTTTAATTATGTAGCCTATTACATTACTAAATTTGATTGTTAATTCTTGGTATGATTTGGTAGAATTCCTTGGGTCACCTATGTAAGGTATTATGTCATCTAATAATAATTTCCCTTCTTCCTTTCTTTTACACATTACTTATCCCTTTTATTTCTCTCTTTTGCCTGGATGGTCTGCATAGTATTTTGAGTAACATATTGAACTGGAGTGCTGGAAAGAGACATTTTTGTTCTGATACAAGAGAGTGAGTTTTTAGCTTTCCCCCTTTTAATATTATGTTGACTGTTGGTTTATCAAAAATGTCTTTTATCATATTGAAAACTGTCCTTCTACATCTATTTTCCTCAAAGATTTGTCATGAGTAGATTTTGTTTTTTGTGAAAGGCCTTTTCTTCATAAATTAAAATTATCCATGTGATTTTTCCTTGCTTCTGTGTGTGTACTGCATTAGGTTTATTAATTTGTGTGTATTACACCTCTGCCTCCTTGGGATGGTCATGATATATTATATTTTTGAAAATTGATTTGCATTCTTTTTGCTGGTATCTTGTGCAGGATTTTTGTGTCTATGTTCATTAAAGAGATAGCCTGTGGTTTTCTTTTTCACTAGGTATTTTCTGGTTTGTACTAGGTCCATTCCTGAATCAGTTTTCAGGAATGACTTTAGGAGTATTCCTGCTCTTTCAATTTCATTAAAAAATTTGAGGAATATTGGCATTAAGTCTTCCTGAATTACTAGTGAAATTGTGCAGTGAATGAATTATATCCTGGGAGTTTCAAAGTTGGTAAATTATTTTCATTACTGCTCAACTTTATTGCATCTTGCTGGATTTTGCAGTGTTTTCACATCTTAGTGATTTAGTTTGCAATTCATATGTATCTAGGAATTATTTATTTCTTCTGAATTTTCCAATATATTGATGTAAGGTTTTCAAAAGAGGTGTTAGGGGCTGGGGAGATGGCTCCATAGAATAAGCACTTCCCTGGTAAGTGCAAGGGCCTGAGTTTAATCCCCAGTTCTGAAAAAAAAAAGAGGTATTAATAATCTTCATGTTTTCAGTGGTATTCATTGTGGTTTTGTTGTAGGCATCTGAGTTAGATAAAGATAGGCAGTCAGACAGGGTGTGGCCCTGGGAGAAATGATTATGGAAGACTAGATACTTTGCAACTGTGTGAGAGAAAGGCACTCCTGCTGTGGGCCAGACCTCAAGACAAGAGAACAAACAAACAAACAAACAAATGAATACATCCCTAAGTATAGACATCTGGGATTGATATTGTAAACAGGTCTCTATCACCTTGAGAAAGCCAGGAAGCATCACTAACACTTCCATCTACAGGAAAAGTCTCAGTTCTATACTCATGCCCTCTTGCTACTTGACTCACTTCCCCATTTGATCTGATTTAATCAATTTTACCTGAGCAATTGTGCTTGTAATCTTATTGGTTGACCATAGTTTTGTTCCACTTCATGCCCACCTTTCCAGTTCCCATGTTTTCCACCTTAGACCCACATCATCTCATGGTGTTGCTCTATAAAACCACTAAAAAAGGCAGGATCTTAGGCAACCCACTTGTGTCCCATTCTGTCTTATCAGACAAAAGCTTTCTTTCTTTCAATGGATATATTGTTCTTAATTTGCATTGTTCCTAAAATTCATTCTTAAAATTTAGAGAACAAAAATTCACCCCAGATAACTTTCAGTGTGAGAATTTCTTTCCCTTATATCAGTTACACTTTTTAAAATTTCTGATTACAGTGCTTTGACTCATTTTATTTCTTTTGTGGTAAAGTTGTCTAAGAGTTTGTCTATTTTGTTTATTATTGAAAAGACAGAGCTCTTAGTATCATTGATTATATTGTTATTATACCATTAATTTCAGTTCTAAATTTATAATTTCCTTCCACTATATTTTATTTTGTTTTATATTTGATTTTAATAAGGTCTTGAGTCACCACACTAGGCTATGTATTAGGGCCCATTGTGTTTTCTTTTTTCTGATATGGGCATTTAACCTGCAAACTTCCCTCTTAAGGGTTTTTTCACTGTCTCATAAGTTCCAATATATTTTACTGCATTAACATTTGGTCATAGGGCTGTCTAATTTTTTCTTGATTTCTTTATTACCAATGGGTTATTCAAGAGACTATTGTTTAATTTAAATGTGTTTGCCAATTTCCATGGTTTCTTTCGACATTGACTTCCAGTTTCATTGCATTATCCTCTGGTAACACACATGTTATATTATTACTCATTATCATTTACTTATGCATGCTTCATATACTGGCATGTAATTTGTTTTGGAGATATGTTGCTGAGAAGAATGTTGTTGGATGGAACACACTGTGTCTATCTATTAAATTAAAAGTTTAGTCAAATTTTCGTATTTCCTTGATCTATCTGTCTGTGTTAGTAGAGTATTGAAGTTCCCCACTTCAATTTAATTTATATTTGTCTGATATTTTATGTTCAGGAGCATCTGCTTTATAAAGTTGTGTGGGCCAGTGATCAGTAGATATGTGTTTATAGTGTTATCTTACTCATGAGAGCCTCATTTGGAGTAAAATCCCATGCTGGTTTTGAAGGTTATCATAGCTGTGTGTTTTCCTTGGGGCTTCTACTGCTACTCTAGTCCATTGTTTCTTCTGCAGCACCTGAACTGGGGCACCTCAGTATTCAGCAAAGGCCTTTCCCAGGAGCTGATGTAAGCGTCCATTCTGTTCTCTGAGTCATGCCTCATTTCTCTAGCTTCTCTGTCACTTCTAATTTTCCAGATAGCTTCCTCTTGCTTCCTAGAGATCCAATTTTTTTTCTCTCTCACTTCAAGTTGTTCTTTTCCAATTTTTCTAGATCCAGAGAGCAGAGAGGATGTATTTTGCTTCTGGTCACTACTCTGTATGCGTTAGTTCTCCATTTTGATTTGACTGTAGTACAGAGAGATAGGGATCAGAGTTCATTTTTTGTATTTGGACAACCAGTTGTCATAGGACCATTTGTTAAACAGTCTATCTTTCCTCTACCATGTATACTGGCCTCTTTGCCAAAATTTAGTTGGTTGAAGGTGCTCGGGGATCTTTCTGTATCATGTCTCCTATTTCACTGGTCAATAAGTTTGTCCTTGTTCCCGTACCATGATGGCTTTACCTCTATGTCTTTGTAATACAACTTAAATTTTGGGAGAGTAGTACTACCTGACTGCTCTGCTCACTCTGGACTGCTTTTTCTATTTTAGATATCATAAGTTCCATACAATTTTTTTTTTAAGTTTGTCTAGTTCTGTGGAAAAAGCCAGTGGCATTTTGGTAAGATTTCTATTAAATCTCTCTCTCTCTCTCTCTCTCTCTCTCCATATATATATGTGTGTGTTAGAATATGTTAGAATATATATTTATTTAATGTATATTATTTAGTATTATATATATATATATATATATATATATATATATATATATATATATATATAATTTTCAATGATATGACCATTTTGATGTTTTTAGTTATGCCTATCCAGGAACAAGGGATGTCCTTTTATTTTCTAAGGTCTTCTTTAATTCTCTTTCAAAGAACAATACAGTTTTCACTACACAGATCTTTCGCTTACCTAGTCAGGTTAATTTTCAGAGCTGTCCAGTGAGGGATTGTTTTTCTCTTTCCCTTTTCAGTGAATTCATACTTGGCATATAGGAATACTACTGAGGTTTTTGTATTTATTTTATGTTCTTCCTCTTTGCTGCATTTTTCATTAGTCTAAAGAACCTTTCTGTGGGACCAGTGAGACAGCTCAGTGGTCTAAAGTGCCTGCTTAGGAAAGCTTAGGCAGGTGCAGGGGACTATGATTCGATCCCTGGTCCCACATACCACTCTGGCCCCACCCTCAGGGCCAGCTGAGCAGGCCAAAAAAAAAAGAATCTTTCCATAGAACTTTTCATCTTCTATATAAAAGATTATATTATCTGAAAAGAAGCATAATTTAATATTTTATTTTCCTATTTAAATGCCTTTTATTTCTTTCTCTGATTAAATTTCAAGGAGTTCACTGAACAAGAATGGTGATCTCAGACGCAGCTGATTTTCAGTGGGAATGTTTGCCTTGTTCCTAATTTCAGTGGAATTACCTATACTCTCTTCTAATTTAGTTTGATGTTGGCAGTAGATTTGTCACGAACACCTTTTGTCATTTTAAGGAAAAATCTTTCTATGAAATTTATCAAGGCTTTTATAATGAATGGAAGTTGGCATTTTTTTCAGGAACCTTTTCTACATGATCATGTGATTTTTGTTCTTAGGTATGTATTTGTGACATATTATATTTATTTTTTTATGTCTGTTGAACCATTCTTACATTCCTGAGATAAATCAGAGTTGATGGTGATGCACCAATTTCTTGTATTTTGTTTGAAAGTTTCTATTGATTATTTTAAATCAATTTTCACTAATAAAATTGGTCTATCATTCTATTTTTTATATGGCTCTTGTTTGATTTTTGATGTTAGATTGATGCTAACTTCACAGAATAAGTTTTACAGTGTCCCTTTCCTTTCAATTCTGCCGAAGAGTTAGTAGTATTGGCCTGAGTTCTTTCTTGAGCTTCTTGTAAAATTCAGTGGTGAATTCAACTGGTTTAGGCATTGTATTGTTATTATTATTTTCTGGCTTATTACTGAATGTTCAGGGTTTTTATATCATTATGTTTTCATCTGGGCAATTCATATGTATCTTAGAATCCATCCATTTTTTCTATATTCTCCAACTTATTGCCATGTGAGTTGTCTCAGTTGTTTTTCTCACTGATGAGATAAAATAGCCAACACTGAAACTTGAAAAAGAAAAGTTTTGTTGTAGCCTAAAGAGGTTTCAGTGTATAGTTTACTGGCTTTAGACAGGAAAGGATGGCTGGGAGGCACTGCAGGGGAGAAACAGTCTATGGCAAAGCAAGGCAGACAGAAAGCAGCAAGCAGCATGGCAACAAGCAGAAACCACAGAAGCCCTCTTCCTACCCGTTATAATCTATCAAGGCTATCTAGTCTTAGGAGAGGCAGCCCTTACACCCATAGTGGGGCTCCCTTCATCCCAGCACCCACTGTGAGTCATACTCTATATCACATCCTCAATCCTAGCATCACAAACTCCAGGGAAAACCACCTTCATAAAGCCCTACCATATGACCATGTGATGCTTGGAGGGACATCTTGATAAAAGCCATCACACAGGGTTTAAAAAAAATACTTACGTATAATTCTCTCAATTTTGATAGAGTCCATAGCAACTCTTGCTTTTTCATTTATAATGACATTGATGTAGATTTTTTCTTTCTTTATTTTTTTTTCTAAGTTAGTTATAGACTTGTCTATTTTTTTCTATCCTTTTGAAGAAGCAACTCTATTGATTCTTTTTTTTTTTTTTTTTTTTTTTTTTTTTTTTTTTTTTTTTTTTTTTTTTTTTTTTTTTTTTTTTTTTTTGTCTTTTTTGAGACAGGGTCTCACTATGCAGTTCAGGCTGGCCTTAAGCTCACTTTGTACCTCAGGCTGGTCTCGAACTCACAACAATCCTCCTGCCTCAGCCTCCTGAGTGCTGGGATTACAGGCATGCGCCACCATGCCCGGCTTTCTATTGATTCTTTGCAATTTTTTGTATTGGTTTCTTGACTTTTACTCTGATCTTTATAAATTTTTTCTTTGTACAACTTTTGGATTGATACTTATTTGCAACAAATCTTTCTTTCTGGTCCCTCTACCAGGACACTTATGTTTGCTGTAGGAAATTTTCTGGCTTAGCCACCCATCTCTGGATCTCCAGCTATAATTTTTCTTTCTTCTTTCCTCATGAAGCATCACTCTAAAGCCACAAACTCCATTGGACTCTGGAGTGTGGTGAGCTTTATAGCCCCTGGCCAGCTTAGTGGATGTTCCTCTGTGGATGCCATGTGATGCCATGGATAGGATATCCTATGGACACAGTGTTTGAGGGAAAAATGAATGTCTATTTTGAGGCTTCCCCAATTGCTTTTCTCTCCAGATTCTTGCTGCTCATAGCTGCTGCTTCCCTGTGCAATTCCCAGGGTTATAGTTTTATCATCACTGAAATCTGGGTCCTTAATAAGGAGAGTGTGCTTGTTTTTGACTTTCTCAAGGACCGAATGGTGTTTTCTCAAATAATGCTCAAAGAGCATCAATTTCTCTTCTGCTGTGGTTTGCAGATGCCTCACTCACTGGATGTTTTTCCAGTGAAGACCATAGGAAGGTTAGGAGCCTATTTGAGCAGCCTGAACACAACTGAGGTTTTGTTCTCTCTCCCAGGATGTGAGATCCTCTCCAAAGATGGTACACATGACTATGTGAGCTGTGCAGTAAGGGCTGCTGCTCTCCAGGTCTGGTCCAGTTTCCCTTTCTACAGTCCGCTAATACTGGATTTGGATCTTCTGAGTTTCTTTAGCTTGCCTTCATGTAAATGGGTTTCTTTGTTTCTATGTACACATATTTGGAGTCAACTTCATGCACTACTGCAATTATTTGGCTGTAAAGCAATTATTTGGCAAAATCAGAATAATGATTACTGTTTTTCAGTACCAGGAATCAAACTCACAACCTCATACTTGCCAGGCAGGCATTGTGTGGCTGAGCTACATCACTGGCTAGTATGATTTTTAAAATTTGTTTTTCTCTCTTCCTTTAAGTAGTATTGGATATTGTTTGGGGAGACAGGTAACTTAGTTATATGTCATTCTTTTCCTTTCAAGTCTTACCCTGTTTCAGGTTGAGTGGAAGGCAATCATTATTCAATGTGATGTCTTTGTAAGTTTACATCTGAGTTCCTATGCCTGACTTGTTGAAACCCCCATTTTTTAGACAATGGTTGAGTTCTAACATCCCCACTTATGTCCTGACTCTGTGGAAGATATGTAGATGGCTTATCATTTTTTTTTGGCAGAGCCAGGGATTGAACTCAGCCCCTTGTGCTTGCCAGGGATGCGCTTGCTTATTACACTGAGCCATCCCCCCAGCTCCAGCTTATCATGTATTAAAGTAAGGCATTACACCTAACTTTAGTGACCTGTCTATGTTGTGACTGGGCTCTACTTCTCTATGCAATGTGAAGAGTAGGCGAAAAATGGAATGATGTGGCACATCGTGTGTGCAGAGACAGTCCCTGCTCATTATCTGAAAGCACTGCATCTTATTGATGATGGGAGCGTTGATACTGTATCTGTGAACTGCTCATCACTAGAATATTTGGTGACACTATTTTCATAATTTAGATTTCTAGGGCACATATTAATATCCATAATTATAAGATAACTCTCCTACTTTCTATTTCAATATAACCTTTATTGACAGTTAAACACTTTGGGTGACAAAACAATTTATCCATTGTCGCCCAATATCTCAAGAAGATGCAAAATATTTCCACATTAATTCAACTGAAAAATCAAAGGAGGCATAGGTTCTTCAGTCAGCCCCTCTCATGCTATGTTCAAATTAAATTTTTCTTATTAAAGAAGGAATATTAGCTATAGTTCATGAAAGTTTAAAATTGTCTTAAAATGTCATTAAAGGGTACACTATGAGAATAAATACAGGAATGCTAATTCTAATTTTAAAAGACATTTAGAAATAAGGACTAAATAAATAATTGTAAAGATTTTTTATGTGTCCTTAAAATTAACTTGTAAGTCCTTTTATTTTTTACTGAGGTATCAAGATAAGTGAAACTGCCTTCCCTGCAAATAGCAAAATAACCAAATATTTCAAAAGAAGATAACTCTATGCAAGGAAAAACATTGTTGTATTTTCATAACCTAAAGAATAATATTTAAGTGATTTTTTCCTTCTTTTGAAAACTAAAAAATGTACTTTGTTAAAAGTTATGTATTTTTAGAATGCTAATGTTATTACTGAAATACATGATAAATCATGGTGATATAAGACTATCATTAATAGAGCATTCTAATCCATCTTTCTAAATAGATACTACATTAATCATCTACTTTAATTTGAATGCTCAAGTAATCATAATTTATTATAATGATTCAGACTAAAAGTAAACATCAACAATGTTGGCTTCCTTTGTGGGAAAATACAGATTGGATGTAGAAATTATCCCAAAATGATAAGCCTAGTTTGTCAGCTAGCTAGCTATATTCAATAAAAGGTGCATATATTCATATTGTTTTAATAATTGTTCTAATTTTGTCAAGACAAAGTCACCAAGCATGAAGCCTAATTTGAATCTCTACAGTAATACAGATACAATCTAATCATGCAATCTGTATATATACTTGAATTCGATATTATATAATTAAATATCACAACTAAAAATAATCTGTGAAAGAAAGATATAAATAACACATGCTACCAAGATATTATAATATGGCTAAAAAAAGCTATGAAAAATATATCCCGTCACAATTTTACAACTTATTTTATAGAGTTCTACTACTATATTCTGTAAGAATTTATTGAAACAAAGAAAATAGGCTTCTTGACATCCTTAATAAATGCAATATTTTTAATGTCTGATATATCAAGATTTTTGTGAAATCATTGCAAAATAAATTTTTGATCTCTAATTTTAAAAATATCTTTGTTTCAAAAGTAAGTATAAATATATGCAAGTTTCTGCACATAAGAATATTAAAGTCACTGATAAAGCAAAACATTATGTAAGATTTTTACGTGCCAAACAACTACTTTTATGAGCTCCTATGAAAGAAAATGATAAAAATAGTATGACATAAGATTAAGAACAATAATGCTTCAGCGAGGAAGCAACTAGAATGGGGGTGTAACTCAACAATAAGCAAGTGAACAATAATTGAGCCAATGTAAAACAGGAAGAGAATAGAATGAGAATAGTTTAAACAAGTGACTACTTTAAAATAAAATCACATTCTGTGAAAACTAAAGAAAATGAAAAAGGACTACACCATTAACTATAAAGCCATTATTTTCAGTTAAGCTTAACTGAAGAAACCCCAAAGTTACAGTGAAATCCTGCCACTAAACATATAGTTACTTTTTTCAAATTTTATTACTGGATGGATATTTTTTGTTCTTCCCTTAAATCAGTTCTGCTAGATGCAGATATTGTAGGTCAAGTGATACATTTATATATATATGCCATATCAGTATGATCATCAAACATGGGATGTGACTAGGAATCATCTGTTTGGCCCAAAGGATTTCTTCCAGTGGCCATGCAGAAGCTGAGTCATAGCTCATGTTACACAGGAACAGGAATATATGCAGAAAGACCTTCTTGTAGAAGGGACCTAATTGGTCAGTATTCTGAAGTCATTTCTGCTTCTGTAGATTCCTGGTACGTAAATGTCAAGGATGATGTTATAGCTGATATCTCAATGCTCCTAAGCCGCAGGTGCTCACAGGTGGGAGTTTGGGGAGGTGACTGCGTCATGGGTGTGGGGCACTGGAGTACTACATCGGTGGGTTTGCGGCTGGATGCGATGCTGGGAAGAACAACCGGATGCTGTTGTCCTCGCCATGCCCCTGCCCTGGAGCCCGCACACTGTGGACTGAGCCCTCTACAAACTGGGAAGCAACATATGCTTGTCCTCCTTTATTTCACTCGTGGCCACTCAGTGCTGAGTGCCCCAGCAATGAGAAAGTAACTAGGACAGACAAGGACATGGACTCTATTGTGTTTGGATCAAGTGACAACCATATAACTGACAACCTGGCTAAAGAGTTGAGGTCAGGTCAGTCAGATAAAAATATGTCTGATATTTGATATTTGATGACGTGTAGGTAGGTGATGGTGGTTCTAAGACAGTTACACAAGAAATAATGAAAAAAAAAGCCTCAGCAAACAAAAACATCTTCCAAAATAATCTGAAAGATTTTTCAAACAACTGTGTAGAGCATTAATAGGTTCTATGGGATGCAATTTTGATAGTAATGAAAACAAAGGGGGAAGCTTTGTGAAAGTTCATTTCAATGCCTTCAAAGGCAAATAGAGATATATAGATGATAAATAGATAGAGAGACAGACAAATAGAAAGGCAAATGTCATACACCTTAAATGATGGATAACAGAGGTTTAGAAAATATTTTGCTTTTATTTACCAAAATAATAGCATGATACACACATATTCCATTGATTTTCATCCCCATATAGCTGTCTAACATATGAATTTTCTGGTAGTTATAAAGTGTC
>PVKA01008755.1:0-15718 GCA_004027165.1 Ctenomys sociabilis
ACAATCTGTTTTACCAAATAATATTGTGAAAACACATTCCTTCAGTCATTATAAAGTTCTTAAAATACAAAAAAATTCAATCTGTAAGAAAGTCTAGTAGACCAGATGCTGCTGTTGGAGCTGCTGTGTCCTGTCGGCGTTCTGCTCTCAATACATCCCACGCCATCCGCCGCCACTCACACAACCTTGCCCATAGTAACCGCCACTGCCTCCACCTCCACGGCCATAGCCACCCAAACCGTCAGGAGTATCGTATCCTCCGCTTTAATTGTTCCCCTTTCCCATCCTTCCAACAGATCCATATCCTCCCTGATTATCCATTCCATCTCTGCTGTAACCTCCCATGCTAGCACCTCCCATTCCAGAGCCACCTCCAGGAGAATTCAAAGACAGTTCAATGTACCGGTGTTGCGTGTTGTTTTTATCTTTAGACATGGCAGCTACTGCATCTTCATGTGTCACAAACTCTACATCTGCTTCTCCTGTTGCTCTTCCATCTGCTCCAATGTCAATGTGAACTCTTATTGGATTTAGTGGTGAGAAGAAATTAGCAATATCATTTTCTGTTGCTCAAAAGGGCAACCCTCTCATATGTACGAAATGACCACCATGGAAACCTGAACTTGCATCACCAGCTTCACCATAGCTATGTCCTCCCATACCTCTTCCATCTCTCATTCTGTCATCAAAGCCATCATTTCCATAGCCATAGTTATTATAGCCACCGTAGTCATCAAAACCTCCATAACTTCCACGCCCAGCTCCATAATAACCCCATCTTCCTCCTATTGGTCTATCATATGGTCCCGGTTGTTGTCCCAGCAATCTTCTTGGTGGGTCATAAAATCCTTTGATTTCACTCCTGCTACTTCTGAAGATCTCAATATACCTATGCCCTATTCTTTCCTTGTGTTTCCCCAGAGCATTTTCTGTTATCTCCTTTGAAGCAAACTGCACGAAGGCCTCCCCTGTGCTTCGCCCCTGGTAGTTATCCCATTTGGCACGATTTTCAACCCTTGAAAGAACTGAACTATTTTCTCTTTGCTGCAACCAAATGGCAATCCACGAAGTCGTACTGTCCCATCACTAGCGTCATTTGGACCATTACGTTTCATAACCCAATCCATCTCAATACCGTTTGATTTAAATGCCCCTTTTACTTCAGATACCCTGACGGGCGATAGTAACGCTGCCTCCGGCGCTCGCGGGCTCCGGTCCTGCGGAGGGACAAGCCGTTCGCCTCGCAAAGCACGCCAACAACGGCTTCCCTAACTGACCAGGCAGCGCCGACCGGTAAGGAAGCTGCGCAGCACAGTGACTGGCTGGGGGGATCCCTAATACCTATTTTGAAACTGTATCATTGCTATTTCTCAATAAAATTAATAAAAAAAAAAAAAAAAAACTTAAAAAAACTCAGGAACTCCTAACATTCTAGATACAAAACTTTTGCTAGAAATATGTAATGAGAACCTTTCGCAAACTATAAAAACCTAAGGCAGGACTGCCACCTAGTTTCAGCAATACTGAGATATCATCCATTTTAAGACATTCCAATTTCAGAAAAATTATATCATGAAAAAGAAATGACTATTTTGGAATAAGTAAAGTATGTCAAACTCTAGGAGCTGCGGAGATAGCTTGACAGTCTAAGTGCTTGACTGGCAAGTGCAAGGTTCTTTGTTCAATCTTTCTGATGAGTATGAAGTAGCAACTCTTCATGTTTATTTGCCATTTGTCTATCTTCTTTTATGTTGTAACCCTGGGCACATGGTGTGCACCACCAAAACAGGCTTGGTGGCACATACCTGTAATCCCAGAGCTGGAGAGGTTCACACTGGAGGATCACTGCAAGTCTGAACTGTGTAGTGAGACACTGTACCACATAAATAAATAGATAGATAGATAGATAGATAGATAGATAGATAGATAGATAGATAGATAGATAGATAGATTCTAAAATAAATAAATTATATATAAAACTGTAGCCAACTGTGCAAAGGATATGACCAAGATTCCACACATTACAGCATTATTGGTTTGGGTACAATAGGTCAATTACCACTATATTATGCTATTTCACTTAAGTTTTGCTTTTAGCTTAAAAATACCAAACTACTGACAACAATGGTCAGATGGAAAAAAGACTACAGAAACAGGACTAAATAAATAGGACAGAAATTAAGCCTATCAAGTTCTAAATAGACTTAAGTCTTAAAATAGTACAAAACAGTGTTTCGTTTCTATGCCTCTACTTATATAAGAAATTCAAACAAATCAGGTCTGGTCCACTAACAGGAAATATTATATTGCTGTCAAATTTATAAGCTGGTATCCCAAAGGGACAATGCATTTGACATTTAAATAAGAATAAGAGGGCTGGGGAGATAGCTCAGTAGAATAAGCACTTGCCTGGCAAGCACAAGGTTCAATCCCCAGCACTGAAGAAAAAAAAAAAAAAGAGATAATTTTGTTTTTTAACTTACTAAACTTTTAATATATCTCTAAAAATGTATTGAATCACTTACTATTCTAAATTTAAGCTACATTTATTTTATAATGAATTTATCTTCCTTACTCAAAGTAATGTACAATCTTATAATTGTATTTATTATAGTATAATATTAATGTATTAATATTCATAATCTGTTACCTCCCTACCAGATTTCAGGTTTTCTGAAGGTAGTTCCAGTCACTCAGATAATGGCATTCATATCAACTAGTTTGCTGCTCTCCATGTAGTATATGCTCAGACACCGACACAACTAAAACATCAGTCTGAAAAAAACTATTTAGATAAAACTGTGTATTTTAAATTTCTAAGATCTCTGATTTTCATTCAGGAATTATGGCCATTATATTACTATAAACATTTTGTATGACATTTAAGGAACACTGGCATCAGTCAACATTAAGAAATTACGACCTGTAAAAACTATGTATTTTATTCTGTTTCTGGTACAATATGGCAGATTCCTGAAATGACTGAGCTAACACTTCCAAAGGAAAGAAGTAAAAATTATTAATAAGGTATTTTAAAAATTCTTAAAATTCATGCCTGAGTGAGCTACAAGGAATAAATAATGTCTGGACAAAGACTGAGTAAAGAGGGAATTCAAAGCCCTACAATGATCCTATTGACTTCTACTCATGGAAGGCACTTGCAAACCAATTAAACCTGAGCTTTTTTACATTTTCTTGGGTTTCTAGATAACAAAGCACAAATCCTGCTCAATGTAGGGAAACCTGAAAGAGTATGTTCCTCATAAATCAGAACTTTCAGAAGCCACATTCAATGTAACGGTAAACAAGAAGTAAACCCACTCGCCATTCTTTTTCTCTCATACCCCAACCTCATTCCCTGAACTAGCAATTGCTAAGAAAAATCAAGTGTCTCATATCTGGTAAGTAGTAATAACAATAGTATCTGGGTGTTAAAAAACTCAAAATTTTAAGTGAAATAAGACTGGTAATGCTTCCAAAGGGCTTATTTATCAAATCTTTGGAATACTGTATTCCACAGTCACCTGAAACTCAAAAGAATTTCCACAGGAGAAGCTGGGGAGATAGCTCAGTGGTCTAAGTGCCTGTCTGGCAAGCACAAGGACCCAGGTTCAATCCCTGGCATGGTGGGGCATTCCTGTAATCCCAGTGCAGGGGAAGCCGAGATAGGATGATCATTACAAGGCTGAGCTTTGTAGCGAGACCCTGCATCAACAAAATGAAGATTGGGACTAGGGAGATGGCTCAGTGAATAGGTGCTTCCCTGGCAAGCACAAGGGCCTAAGTTCAATTTCTGGTTCCACAAAAAAAAAAAAAAAAAAAAAGATTAAAGAAAAGAAAATTGTCAAAGGATAGATGTTTTAAACCACAAAGGCAAAAAATGCAATAACTAAAAAGAATATAGAATTTCAAAATAAAGTGATAGGAAATTAACAACAGATGCTATAATACATACTGTTATCTCCAAAGAGTAGCTGCTCAGGTCACCTGACAAAAACCTGGGCTAATCCCTTCACAAACTAATCAAAAGCAACAATTTACAGATTTAATCTAACAAGTCCCAAGAGGGATATACAAAAAAGAAGTCTATGTAAAAACCGTAGATATAGTTTAAATATTCTTTATTTTTTTCCTCTTTAAATATTTTTTAAAATTTATTAAATAACCTTTAAAATAACCCCACATGGCCAAGTGTGGTGCTGCCTGTCTGTAATCCCAGCATTTTTTTTTTTTTTCTGCAACAGAAAACAATAGTTTTATTTAATCCTATTTCCAGAGTTCAACATTTGACAGGCTGAGGGATGAAGATCACCATGAGTTTGGAGCCAGTGTGGGCTACAGTCAGCTCAGGGCCAGCCTGTACTACACAGAGACCTTCAGCTCAAAAAAGGCCAGTAATATTAATTTTTTAAAAAATGAAATAACCACACAGACTAGATGTTTTTCAAAGGACTAATTATCTCACTAACTGCTTACCTATCATCAGCAAAATAGGACTGAAGATAGTATAATAATATCTTCAATGAGATAAGGAAGCAAAATTTTGTTTTCCAAAGTAGCTATACAATTTTGCACTGCCAGTCACTATTGGGAAAAAGAACTATTCTCAGCAAGATATAAACTACATTAATCATTCTGTTTTATTTTCCAGTAGTTATTCCCAAGCTCCAAATACTGTAGCTTACTCACAGGTTCGTACACAACAGTATTTGGTGAACACCAGGGGAATCCTAAATGGGCCTTCTGAACATTCTCTGTGAGCATGCGGTCCTCTTAGAACTCTGCCCTATGTAACTGCCATCAAGGCCACAACCAGACAGTTCATTTAATCAGCTTATTTTAAATAGCTGGATAGCATCATTAAACTTTTCTCAAGATCTTACTTATAACAGTAAAACATGTATGTGTGTGTGTATATATATATATATATATATATATATTCATTCATAATGACTTTAATTTCATTATTTAGGATGGTAAGGGTTAAGAGGAGTTTTTTTTTTTTGTTTCATCTACTTACTGAAGGGCTAGAAAATTTCAGAATCCTCAATTTTACATAAAACCAAACAAAATCTATGCCAACCTGAACTATGGGTTACAGCCAGTGCTATAATTGTGTGGAGGAGGTTTCAATTATGCACTAATTACATAGCAAAGCCTCCAGCTGACTCAAACAGTAGGGGAGATGTCAGCTGCAATAAGGTGTTAAACAATGAAGGGAGTGTTTTAAACTTAGAAGAAAAATTAGGCAGAATCCATCCTAAAAATGTAGTCTATTTTTATTGTTTGGCTTCTCTGTAGTAAAGAGAAAGACACTAAAATTTACTTTGTGATTTCTGTGAACTATAAATTTGGGTCTGTAATACATAAAGACAAACACTGCAAAGTTTTGGAGAATGAAGAACTGAAGGTAGAATTTCTTTGTTAAAATTTCACAGATTTACTATGAACTCTTTTATAGTCAAATATACTTAAAAATATGAATACCCATCAATTACATCACATTTCTAGAACTGGATTAACACCAATTCACAACCTATTAAAATGAGTCATGAACATTAAAGATCACCTGGCTGTACAGAGTGTGCATTCCTGTAATCATAGCACTCTGAGGCTGAGATAGGAAGACTGCAAGTTCAAGTCCAGCATGGCAACTTAGCTAGACCCTGTCTCAAAATAAAAAGGGTTGGGAACACAGCCAAAGGCCATGGGTTTAATTACCAGTCACAAGGCAAGGGGAGTGGTGTGGTCATCTAATCTAAAAAGTTAAAATAAAAGATTAATACCAAGTATAACAAAACTTAGTGGGAAGTGGGTTATTAATGAAAGCTCAGTAGACCAAGCACCTGTTTCAACAAACACAGGGACCAGGGTTCAATCCCTGGCCCTACATGCTGCACTGGCCTTGACCCTGAGGCACACTGGGAGGGCAACTGATACTGGGCATCGTGGCACTTGCCTATATTCCCAGTGCCTGGGAAGCAGAAAACAGGAGAATCACTACAAGTGATTCTCTATATAGTGTGATCCTGTAGACCCTGTACTAAATACATTTAAAAAAAATTAACAAAACTATATGCAATTTTTGGTTATCCTGTATTTAAGTAATTGGACTGGTGAGTGATCAATTGTTGCTTAAAAAACTACATATAGTAAAACCTGAATATTAAGTATATAAGACTTAAACTCCAATTTTCTCAATGTGTTCCTTCTTTTTTCTTTCCTCAAACATTTGCTTAATAACCATTATTAGGCAAACACCATTTTAAACAATGTAGCTATAAATAAAAAGACCTCTCTCTGAAGAATTTACAATTTAGTTGGAAAGATTAGAAATAGACTGGAAGACAAGAAACCATCATTTAAGAAGTTCACCAGAAAATCAAAGGCTCTTATTTCACAGATCACGAAAGATAAAGTTTGCATGTTGATTAGAAGATGAAAAGGAGATACATGAATGCTTATTTTTTTGAAGTAGTTATTATCTCTTTTGCACGAGCTTGGCAGTTTCAACAATACCTATACTTCAAGTATAGGATTTTGTATTCACTCAGTTGTGATTATTTGAGAAACTTCATTTGGTGGAACACTCAATCAAAGACCCATGTCTACTAAACCTTAACATAAGTCCCTTGTTTCCATTATTGTTTAAGGACAAAAGGTATGGCAAGTTGGTTATATTTTTATAATGAAAGCTGTTTAAGTTAACACTTCTTTAAAATTCAAGTTTATCGGTACAGGTTAGATATACATAATGACCACATTCATTATAGGCAATTTGTATCTGTCCTTGATATCTTGAGTCCTCTTTTTTTCCTATTTCCATTCCCTCTTTTCAAACCCCCTCTTATTCCTCATGGACAGATTCTCATTTTATCCTTCTTTTCTCATTTTTTTCTTTCCTTTTCCTTTCCTCTTCCCTTTTGCCTATTTCCATTTTCCTTTTCAACAGTATCTTCCTATTTCACAATACCTATGGTAACATAAAACAGAATGGTATAATGTGTAAGAAACTGGACTTCACTTTTAAACGTAAACTCTACATGGAAAAAGAGTTGAAATTAACAAGTATTACAACTTCCTTTGCTTCTCATTTTTAATCAGTCATAAAGTATCTTAAGTATGAATTTATTTTGAGGGGAAGTTATTTTTATTTTTGGTCTACAAAATTAATGTTACTCTATTGAGAAAGAAATCAGAATATTTGTTTGTATATTAATCATATTGTTGAATAAAAGTACTTCCTAGTTATCACTGACATATTAAATAAAAAACAACATTGAACCTTGAAGACTATTAAATATTATCATTATTATATCACAAAACTGAAGGTCTTCAATTTTGGAATTTATTTTGTTTTTGACAATTATCACACAACTACCAGGGCCCAGAATATAACTTAGTTTCTTAATCTGAATAAAGTAGCCTGTTCAAAGGGTCAGATTATTAAATTGGTCTTCAAAAGAGTTTTTTTCCCCCTGGTTTTCAATTAACTAGCAGATTTAAAATAAAAAGTCAGCCAGGTGTGGTGGCACATACCTATAATTTCAGAACTTGGGAGGCTGAGGCAAGAGAAAAACTGAGAGTTCAAGACCAGCCTAGGCTACAAAGTCAGCTCAAGGCCAGCCTGAACTTCAGAGTAAGATCCCTTCTCAAAAAGACAGACAGACAGACAGACAGACAGACAGACAGACAGACAGACAGACAGACAGACAGACAGACACAAACACACACACAGAATTAAAGACTTGTTAAGAGTTCTTTTCTCTCTCCATGTTTTTATTCAGGAGCTACATGCATTCTATGTTCTTTTTTTTTAAGGTCCCAAATTGTGGAAAATTATAATGTTCAACTATTTCTTTGGCTGAAGACAAAGTACTATTATGTATATTCTCACTGACTCCATATAACTTGTGAGAGGTGTTAGATAAAGCTTTTAGTAGCTTAGAATTGTTAGTTTTATTTGATTCCAAATCTATCTTCATCATGTGATTTATATCTGTAAATTATCAAAGGATGTAGTATACGCAATAAAACACTAAAACTAATGAACAAATTTATTAGAACAAAATTTTTTACCAATTTTAATTATGACTGACAAACTAGCATCACTATCATATGAGCTCTTGGAAGACTAGACTTGTAGTATTTTAGCTTCCTAGCTAGTAGCTTTTTGGTCACTGCACTACAGATGTTTGTTGAATGAACAAACAAGCACAATGAACACTGTAAACTCTTCAAATGGGTTATCATCAAATTAATCTAAATCTGAGCCGGTGAAGTAGCTAAGCAGCCTAAAGCACCTGCTGAAGTAAGTTTAGGAAAGCTTAGAGACCATGTTTCAATCACTGTGCCAACCCCACCACCTGGGTGGGCTGAGCCAGCCACCAAAAAACAAAAAAAAATCTGAATCTCAGAGCTGTGATATCAATGACTGATTAAAGATTAAAAATTTCTGTTTAACATATCACAAAAAATAAAATATAGCTAATTGGACAAATATTTTTTGAAATATTCTGTACCTTTTAAGAATTTTCCTCATGTATAACTCAAATATAAGAAGCATGAATTAAAAAATTTGTTATTGACTTAACAGAATAATAGACATCTGGCAGACAGACGCATCACAACATATAAAACAGATGAAGTATGAAATACATAGCTAAGTTCTAAAGAACATTACCATTTCTACAAACGAAAAACTGATAAGCAACCTAATATGCTAGTATTGTATGGAAAAGTGATACAAGCACAAAAGCATGCACACACATGCACTTGTGCATGCGCGCGCACTCACACACAGACACAGAGGAACACAGAATTAAAATTGTAGAAAAGCCACCTATCAATAAAAAAATGAATAGGAAAATGTCCCCAATTTAAAAAGTCAAGGAAGCACATTCACCCTTATTTGGTTCTCTGGCAGAAAACAAGTCCCTATATATTCTGTAACTCAAAGGCCAACCCCAGTGTCACTCAGTTGTTTTTTTTTTTAAAGAGAGTACAAATTAAAATTTAAAAAACAATTACAAGTGATAGTTTCACTTAACAAAAAAAAAAGATATATACGAAATTAAGAGAAAAAGTACAAACAAAAAAAGTAGACAAAACAAATTAAATCATTAACTGCTTCTTTCCATAGCCAGCAGAAATACACAGTACAGCTATCCAAATCAGCCTGCTTAAATAAATAAATATATTGCTTGGTCCCACTCCCTCTTCTGTCCTTCTCAACTCAATAACTCTCCATTTGAATAAGTTCACTCCCTTTCATGAGTGTCTATCGTACTCTTCAGATTCCATTTTTCTCTTTCAGGCTCTCACACTTAGGAGACAATACAACATTTGCACATGTGGGTCTGATTTAATTCATTGAAAAGAGCATGTTCTCTAGTTGTATCCATTTACTGAAAAAAGACTCAAATTTATCCTGTTTTATACTTTTATACTCCACTGTGTAAAACATATCACATCATCTTTATCCATTCTTCAGTTGATGGGCATCTGGGCTGTTTCCAGAATTTAGGTACAACAATTGTGCTGCTGTAAACATGGGTGCACATATACCGCTGTAGTATGATGTTTTCAATGCTTCTGGAAAAAATATCCAAAAAGGGAATAGCTGGCTTGACTTGGATCATCAATCCTAGCTTTTGAAGGAATCTCCACACTGATTTCCATGGTGGTTGTACCAGTCTGCACTCTCACCAACAGTGAGAGTGAATTTGTTATTAGCTGACTCCTTAATTTTAGATATTCTTTCTGAGGTGAGATGGAATCTCAGTGTTTTTTATTATTTATTTATTGTTAGTCAAATAATTTTATTTTTAAATTTCAGTATTGTTTTTAATTTGCATTTCTTGCATGACTTGCCATTTGTATTTCCTCCTCTGAGAAGTGTACATTCATCTCAGATGCCCATTTTTGGACTGGGTATTTGCATTTGGGGCACCTGATTTTTTTAAAAATTCTTTGTATGTTCTCAACAAAAGTCTCTTGTCTGAGGAACAGTTGGTTATAATTTTTTCCCAGTTGTTGGTTTTTACTATTGGAGATTTGAAGTGCAGAAACTTTTCAAAAAGATGAGATCCCAGTTGTTGGTTCTTTGAAGTATTTCCCATGCAGTTTTGTCTTTGTTCATGAACTCTCTACCTACCCATCCTTTTTTGTACCTACACTTTTCTCCCAAAGATTCACTGTTTTAGTTTTAATATTTAAATCTTTGATTCATTGTGACTATAGCTTTGTGAATGGTAATAGTCATGAGTCTAGTTTTAGCCTCTGGCATGTGGAAAGCCAGCTTTTCCAATACCATTTATTAAAAAGGCTATCTTTCTTCCAATCAACAAAAATAGCCCCTTCAAAGATAAGGTAGCTGAGTGTGTTTACAGTTGTGCCTGCATCATCTGTTTCACTGATCCTAAGGTCTGTCTCTATGCCAGTACCATGCTGATTTTATCATAGTAGCTTTAAAGTGTAATTTCAGGTCAGGGATTGTGATACATTCTGCCTTTTCTTTCTTTCTCAGGAATGCTTTTGACATTCTGGGCCTCTTCTGGTTCTAAGTGAATTTGAGGAAAGTTTTCTCTAGCTCTGTGAGGTATACTAATGGTATTTTAATCAGGATTGCACTGAATCTGTATAGCAATTTTGGTGGCATAGCTATTTTTATAATGTTGGTTCTTCCAATCCCGGAACATTGAATATTCTTCCATTTTCTCAAATCCCCGTCAATCTCTTCTTCTCAGAGTGCCATAATTTTCACTGTATATATCTTTTATGTCCTTTGTGAAATTGATTACTAAGTATTTAATGCTTTTCAATATTATTGTAAAAGGTGTGATTTCCCCAATTTCTCTCTCAGTATGCACATTCTGTTTACAAAAAATGCTACTGATGTCTTGGTGTTGACTTTGTACCCTGCTATGTTGCTGAATTTGGTGATTAAATCTACAAGACTCTTGATGGAATATTTGGGGTCCTCTATATAAAGTATCATGTCATCTGAAAATAATGATAATTTCACTTATTTTCCAATCATCATTTATTTTTCTCTCTTGTCTAACTCCTCCGGCTAATGTTTCCAGAACTATATTGAACAGAAATGGAGACAGTGGATATCCTCTCTTGTTCCTGATATTTATTTATTTAGTCCTGATTTTAAAGTGAAGGCATTTTGTTTTTGCCCATTTAGTATGATGTTGGCTATTTGTTTCTCATAGACAATTTTTATCAGATTGAGATATAGACCATCTATTCCAATATAGGGTCATCATGGATGAGTGTTGGACTTTGTCAAAAGCTTTTTTTGCAGCTGTTAAGATGATCGTGTGGTTTTTGTTCTTGGTTGTACTGATATGTTATATTAAATTTATGAATTTGTGTACGCTGAACCATCCCTACATTCCTGGAATGAATCCCACTTGATGATGATTGTATAATCTTGATGATTTTATGCATTCTGTTTGTTAGTATTTTTTTGAGGATTTTTGCATCTATATTCAGATTGTTTCTGGTATGGGAATCAGAGTAATATTTGCCTGTAGCAATGAGTTTGGGAGAACTGCTTTCCTTTCAATTACATTGAAGAGTTTGAGAAAAGTTGGCATTAAATCTTCTCAATTTCTTGTAGAATCCTGCTGTGAATCCATTGGGTTTTGGGCTTTTCTTTGTTGGTAATTTTTTTATTGCATTTTCAATTTCATTTCTCATTATTGGATTATTCAGAGTTTATGTATCTTCTTGACTCAGCTTTCGCATTTCCTACTGGGAAATGTCTATTTCCTCTGCATTCCATCCGGTGAGAGTAGATTTTAGAAGTAGTTAAAATGATGATCTTCTGAATTTCAGTATGGTCAGTAGTGATTTTGTCCTTTTCATTCTTTATTGCATAAAGCTGGGCTTTTTCATTCCTTTTGCTGATTAAGTTAGCTAGGGCTTTATCAATTTTTATTTATTCTTTCAAAGAACCAACTCTTTGATTAAATTATTCTTTGTATTGTTTTCTTCATCACCAATGCATTAATTTCTGCTCTAATTTTTCAATTTCCTACCTTCTTTGGGCTTTATTTGCTCTTCTTTTTCTAAGAGCTTGAGGTATAGCATAAGATCATTTATTTGGGCTTGTTCTGCTTTCTTAATGTGTGAATTTAGGGGCCAGAGAGAAGCCTCAGTGGAATAAGTGCTTCCCTGCCAAGTGCAAGGGCCTGAGTTCAATCCCTAGTTCTGCCAAAAAAAATGGGGCCAGGGAGATGGCTCAGTAGAATAAGTACTTGCCTAGTAAGTACAAGGGCTTGAGTTCAATCCCTGATTCCAAAAACAACAACAACAACAAAAAGGTCTAAAATAAGTGACTTTATGCTATTTAACAACAGCATTGAAATCTAGCAAAACGGGGGACGGGCAGATGGTTCAGCAGAATAAGTGCTTTCCTGGCAAGCACAGGGGCCTGAGTTCAATCCCCAGTTCCACAAAAATAGTACGAGTTTACCACTATCAATAAGATAGCTTTTACTATATCCTGCAGGTTTCAGTAAATTGTATCTGCATTTTAATCTGATTATGAATTTTTTAAATTTATTTATTTGTTTTTTAACTTGGAAGTGAAAAATAGAAGCAAAAACAAAGAGAAAAAAGTGACATAAACAGGGTAACATACAATGATACATATGTTACAGATTTTCAAAACATGGATGGCTAATTTTATATATATAAAATAATCCAAAACAGATCAGCAGTCCACAATAGAAATGGGTTATCCACAGAAGTTGTTGACTTTCACAGCTCATTATATTAATGATTTTATTTTACATACCTCCATTTTTATAATAAAAAATGTAACTTTTGTATCAGATAAGGTCATTCAGGTACCCTCAGGTTTTATCCTGTAACACTGTACTTATACTTTGTAGATCCCTTGTCAGTGTCAGCCTTGTGGGTGAGTCACGGCCATTGCTTGATCAATTTGCTCTCTGTGGAAGCCTGAGAGAAAGTTTTCCCTCCATGTGACTCTCCTTAGGCACACTACACATCATTGATAACATTCCTCTGTGGTCCCATAATCTCCTTGATCAGAAAATTTGGGGCACTACTGAGTTACATGATGTTACATTACAAATTCTCCAATGTCCTGAATCTTCAGACCTTGAAAGACTAGGGCCAAAATGTTGGCTGACCTTGCAGCCTTTCTTCTCCAATTTTTGATCTGCAAACTTAGATTTTTAACCCTCCAGAAGAGAAGTTTATTATTACCCTGCAACATATGCAGATCAGTTTACACACACTATTAGCCTAAATATCAAACATCATAGGCATAACATGGAACATGTATTTTCCTCCAAGTATTGATACACTAAACTCTAACTCCATACAGAATATGAAAAAAAATTTTTTGTCAAAAAATAGGAATGAACACTTACATATATTTAAATAGGTTAGAAATCCATCCATGTACAGCACAGTAGCATTGTAGCATGACTGTCTTATGACTTTTTTTGTCTTATTTTTCATTTACTACCCTTTAAAAAAGGGCTATAAATATTTTTAATTTCTTCTGTGACCTACTGGTTGTTTAGGAGGTTGTTATTTAATTTCCAAGTGTTTATGGTGTTTTTGTAGTTTCTTCTGTCAATAATTTATAGTCTAATTGCACTGTGATCAGATAGTATGTACAGGATAATTTCAATTGCTTTGCATTTACTTAAGAATGCTCTGTGTGCTAGTATATGGATCTACTTTGGAGAATGTCTTGTGCACAGCTGAGGAGAATATGCACTCTATTATTGCTATGTGAAACACTCTATAAAGGTCTACCGAGTCAATTTCATCAAAGTCTGGTTTAGTTCTCTTATTTCTTTGCTAATGTTCTGGGCAGCTGATCTATCTTTTTGTGACTGTTGCATGTTAAAAATCCCCCATTACTGTTGTATTATTTACCCATTTGATTTTTCATGTCTGTTAAAATGTCTCATGTAAGAAGGTGCTCCTCCAATGGGTGCATATATACTTATTATTGTTATCTCTTCCTCTTGAAGTTTTCCTTTAACAAGTATATAGTGGCATTCTTTATCTCTTTGGATTATTCTTGATTTGAAGTTGATATTGTCAGCAACCAGGATAGCTACCCTGCTTTTTTCCTGTGGCATGGAAGATTGTTTTCCATCCTTCAACTTTTAGTCTGTGAATTTCCTTTTGAGTTAAATTTGCTTCTTGTATGCAGCATATTGTTGGATACTGTTTCTTAATTCACTTTGTTAGTTTCCTTGATGGTTATAACTCATACACAGTGGCTTATCTTTGTCATGTTATTTTCCTGTTACAGGTTCTGTGACAGGAACCTCTTTAATTACCTTCTTTGTTAGGTAGTTACTTTCTGTTTTTGAAGCTATGATCACTTCTGTCTCTTCAGAGGATATCTATTAGCACTCTTGTAGGGTTGGTGTGGTGGTCATGAATTTCTTCATTTGTTCTTTGTCATGGAAGGATCTCATTTTGCCATTGAATTTGACAGTTTTGCAGGGCATATCAAACTGTTTTGGAAGTTATTTTCTTTCAGGACATGAAATACTTTACATATCTTCCTGATTTGATGGTCTGTGCTGAGAAATCTGCCATGATTCTGATGGGCTTTCCATTGTAGCCGATCTATTTCTTGTGTCTAGCAGCTTTTAATATTCTACTGCTCAATTTCTTATATCTTGATTATTATCTATCTATAATAGACATGTGGAATTCTATATGCTTTATCTGTATGTCAGGTTTTTTTCTCATATTTGGAAAATTTTATGCTAGTATTTCTGCAAATAAGTTTTTGTGTCATTTGTGCTCTCACGCTGCTTCATTAATATCTATTATTCCTAAATATTTTTGTTTGCATTGTCTTGTAGCTGCTGAATGTTTACTTCCTGGTTCCTTGCTAGCTTGAAGAGATCTTAGCCCACTCATATTCATTAGCTGAAATACTGTCTTCCAGGTCTGAAAGTTTACTTCAGTGTCATTTAAGGCATTTGCCAGGTTTCAATGGAGTTCTTAATATCCTGGGTATCTGATCTGTTTGCTCTGCGCTCACTAATCACAGCTCTTCTGCATCCCACAGCCACTCAAAGTTCTCCTAAGTTCTTAAAAGTCTGGAGTGGGGGGAACTACCCACTTGGGCTCCCTCCTGTCCCTCTCTCGGACAGGAGCTTTCTTTCTCTCAATAAATCTATTCAGCTCATAACCTCCATTTGTTCCTAAAATTCATTCTCCGGTTTTAGAGAACAAGAATTCATACAGGTCAGGTCCAGAGATCGTTTTTCCTATGTCATTTGGAGGTTCCCTATATCGTTTAGAGGTCACCCACCTGAGATTAGCTTTTCTCTCTGTATCATTTTGGAGAGTTCCACCAAGATCACTGGATGGAGGTATGAGTTTGCTTTTCTTTCATAAATTTTGAATTGGGGCTTTCTTAGGTAACAAATTTTTATGCTTCAAATGTTAATATGTCTTTGCACATTGCTCATAATTGTTCATGCTTTGCCTCATACAGTTGTTTCACAGTACTGTTAAAATCGCTTGCAATTGTTTTGTCTTTTATATAATTTTGTGAAAATGTTGGTAAAAATGTTGTTGGTAAATCTTAAGTTAAAACATAGAAATGTTGTAAGGTTAAATTTTTTTTTTAAATTTTATATAAATTTAAAAAAAAAAAGTCTGGAGTGGCACCAGCAGAAGCTCCATG
>PVKA01008755.1:15818-71615 GCA_004027165.1 Ctenomys sociabilis
AGCAGGCTAAGAAAGGTCAGAACTTACCAGAGTCCCGCAGGCTGCTCAGAGTCTGCCAAAGTTTGTCTGTCTGTCTATCTATTTCTGAACCTGGGATTGAACTCAGGCCCATGCACTTGCCAGGGAAGCACTTATTCCACTGAGCCATCTCCCCAGCCCCACCAAAGTTCTTAAATGGTGTCAGGAAAGCTCTCTGCAACTCAGTTCTTATCTGAATTACAATATATACTACCCTAGTTGACCAGAAATTCTCAAGTTGAAAATTTGACACAAAAATTAACTTAAGGCTTTAGTTATTCCTGGAGTATATGGCAAAAACAATTACAACACTACTGTGCAAGACCAGGCCTTCAATCCAGGAATTCTTCAAATAAAGCCATGTTAAAATTAGCAGGCAATCATCCAAACTCTAACAAATATCAAGATTAAATCACCTGGCACACAATGCAACTATATTATTAGACCACTTCTAAGTATCATTAGAAAAATCATTCAACCACAGTTCCCTTTAAACATTGTTAATGCATATATAAATATTATTTAAAATTGTTTTAACACTGCTCATTTTGTTTCCTATATGTATCATACCCAATACAATTAGCGGTACAAAAACTAACATACCTAGCTATGATTTTTAAAGGTCACATGCAATTTCATAATAGTTAATATAAAGAGAAATCCTACTGGAAAAATAAGCTATTTAAATCATACGTATGGGAGCTGTTTCAGGAAGGGAAAGATTATTTTGTATTTACTACTGTGATGCACATTAACTTAAAACAAAAAGAATACAAATGCAACTGCAGTCATTTAAAAAGGAAATGGGAATTTAAGGCACTAGCACATACCTTTAATCCCAACACTTTCTTGAGGCTGAGGTAAACAGATGGCAAGTTTGATGCCTGCCTGGGCAACTTAGCTAGACCCTGTCTGGGGAAGGGGATGTAGTTCAGCTAGAAAGCCCTGGATCAACCCTCAGTACGGCAAAAACCAACCAACCAAACAAACAAACACAAGGGTGGAGAGAGGAATGGAGAAGGGGAGGGAGATAAAGATATTAAACATCTCAAAAAGAACCGTACTACTTTTACCATAAGTACACACTTCTTTAACCTTTACTTGGATGTATGTTAAATGTTAAATAACTGTACTCCCTACTTTTCTACCTCCTCTTCCTAGAGTATACATACATCTAATAGAGAAAAACTTAATTTGTTTTACAAATACCCCCAGCTCTTCAGCAAAAAAATCAGAACAATCCAATTTACAAGTTAATATGATACTATCCTTTCAGTAGAACCTTAAATTTTATGTAACTATCTCTAACGGAGATTGACAAAAAAGAATGTACCTCATTGTGAAAAATTATAGCTCAACTTAAGTACAATTCTGTTTCCTCCAAATTAGCAATACTGAATCATTATCTACTCCTCAACAACATCTCAATATTCTATTAGAAGAAAAGCTTAACAAATTCCTTACTTCAGATCCTGTAGAAGATCTTTTGCATTAAGCATGGTTATTAAAGAGGTGGTAGCTGCAGGAATAATGATAATGGGTGTGCGTGATCCTGTAAAAACAAAAGTTTTAAAGACAGCAAATATTAAAAGGAATTATATTTACTCTACTGAAAATCATGGGTTTATAAATTTATGATTTTAATTCTTCTGAGCTTACAAACTAGTTTAAGCCAGTAATAATACCTAAAATAATATATGGCTAAACATTAAATAATCAGAATGTATACCAACCACCTACATTTGATTTAGATGCAGAAGCACAATGCTAGACCTGGTTTTACTAGGGTTTCCACATTTACTTTTCAAGATAAGTTCAAAAATATTTGCTCAACCTCACCTTTCTTCTGATTTGGGGGAGGTCTTGCTTGAGAAACTATGAGGAGAAAAAAAAAAATCACAAGTGTTAAAAAAACTGTATTTTTATTTTTAAACTTAAGATAACTAAAATTATATTCATACATGGTTATTTATAAAATAAAAATATACATCTCAAATGTACTGATTCATAAAAATATTAAAATGCCTTAGCATTACCTAACCATCTGTACTAACAAGAAAAGTGGTATATATATTGCCCTGTACTATCTATGTTCATGGATGTTTAGGTCTGGCAAGGAAAGAAATCTCACAATAAACTGATTACTTTTGCCACCAACATGGAAACCGTACTACAAATCTATGTTATGCACCATTGGCAGGAACTGAATGAGGCAATAAGCTATTCTGGAAGAAGGAGCTACTGGAAGTTGAGATCTAAAATAGTTCTTGTATCTTTTTTCTTTAATTTTTTTAAATCAGAAGACAGTATTTTAGAAGCAATATGGCAAATTTATCTAAAGATCTATATTATCTGTAAATGACTTATTAGTAGTAATTTTGGTACCATTAAGCAAATATTCATCTTTGTACTATTTGTATATGTAACAGGCTTTATAATATATTAGAGATACCTGTCAATATACTGGCAGTTATACTTTATGGTGAATAATTAAGAAAAACTGTTGTTATGTTCAATTTTTAATACTTATCCATACAATAAAATTTTATCAAGTTTTCTGCGCTATATGCTATGAAATTTATTAAAATCACAAAAGTAAAAATTTGTAAGATTTAAAATTCTAATTCATTCTGCTTGATGCTACAACGGAAAATACAAAACAACAGTGTAGGCACTTGTCAGCACAAACATTAAACAGTCATGTAAATTTCTAAAAAAATGTAGGTGGTTTAGAGACGCTAGTACAGAATGCATAATGTGATGAGAAAATCTACATGTTCTGCAGCTGGGTAAAACAAGCTCAATGAAAGGGATTGGGAGGTAATGTGTTACCCTAAGTAAAACTGCAGGTGAACGGAATTGTAAGTGAAAGGCACTGCAATCTAGCTGATGCAGTTGCCCCACATAGGAATATGGCTTATCAGTTCAGAAACCACTGTATGTATACCAAGTATGTTTGTTAAAACTCAAACATGATTGTAGGACGGTAGGGAAGAAATATTAATTCAACTGTCAGTTCTTAGAAACAGATACCACCTTTAAAGTGGTATTTTTAGAATATTTTTAGAATATGTTCCATTTTAAAGGTATCAAACTGCTTCCTACTCTTCTGCATAACTATCACTCTGACAAAAGTAAAGTTCAATAACATTCATTCCACATATATACACACTTATTATTGTGTTGTCACCTTTTCTTCTTACTGAAGAAAAAAATCTTCAGATAATTTTTAGAAAGACAGGACACAAGTAAGTGATTAGCTGGTTATGTCTACTATCTCAGTAAATATTTGTACCCCTTGAAGGATAGAAAATATAGACAGAGGAAAGAGAAGTTGCTCTAAGTGTGACTAAAGAGAATGACAAGAAATGACAGAAGGATGGAAGAGAGTAAGGAAACAATACCAATGTCACTGCAGTCACAGAGGTCTTTCCTCTTCCTTTCCTTCTCTCTTTCCCTTTCTTTATGTCAAATGAAGTAACAAACAGGTTCTCAAGAATTTGGAAAAACATTTACTAAATAAAAGTTCAGAAGACTGAGTGTAAGATGAAGGCAAATATAAAAGCTCATATATACTAAAAGTCTAGAGGTTTAGTAAAAACTACAAAAGAATATTAATAAATTCTCTACTATGTAATACCTGATATAGGCTACTAAGTGTGATTTAAAGAAGTAAATGAGAGGTGGGAGACTAACATAGTAAGTCTGGAGGCCAGCAATATAGCTCAGCAGACTAAGTGCCTGCTTAGGCAAGCACATGGCCAGGGCTCGATCACCAGGATCACATGCTGTGCCAGCCCTGCCATGAGGGGAGTGCTGAGCCAGAAAGGACATGGTGACACAAAACTGTAATCCCAGTGCTGGAGAGGCTGAAAACAGGAAGATCACTATGAGTCCAACCTATGTAGTAAGACCCTGTCCCAAATACATTTTTTAAAATATCTGTATGGTTGGTGGAATGATCAATAGCAAGGATCTTACTCAACTTATTTAAAATCACATTCCTGGGCTGGCAAGATAGCTCAATGATCTAAAGTACATGCTTATGCAAGCTTAGGCAGGTGCAGGGAATAAGTTCCATCCCCAGCACTACACGGTGTGCCAGCCCTGCCCCCAGGGAAGGCTGAGTCACCCAAATAAATAATTAAATAAATAAAATCACAACCCGTAGGCCAGTGGCCGCCAACACTTTTAGCCTGCCAACTTTTTTAGAGCTTTCAATGATATAAGCATCCCACTGCAGTACACATACCATAGGTTTGCTACTGCTGGCCTAGGGAAATTATTCTGATATTACCTTTGCCAAGCCTCAGTTTCTTCAACTATAAAACAGAGATAACAGTTTCTATATCCCAATATTTTATTTGTATTTTAGGGAAGGGTCTACAGCATGTTCAGGGTCTCACTACTAGATTGGACTCATAGCAATCCACCTGTTTACAGCCTCCCAAAGAGCTGAGATTACAGGCACACACCACCATGTCAGGCCTGGGGATCGAACCCCCTGTGCCTGCTTGCAGGCACATTAATCCACTAAGCTATTTGGCCAGCTCTACATCCTGATATTGTGAGAACTTTAAAATATATATATATATATATATAATGTATAGTGAGTTGTTAGCCAGTTCCTACTACATATTTGCTAAACCCCACAGCTACAATGGTATCAATTGCTGCTACTTTTCCTCCAATACCTAAATAAATGTAATGACTGTCAATGTGTGAACAAAGTAAAAATCATGACAGAAAATAATGTGGTTATGTTTGATTTTAAATGGTTACATTAAAAATTCCTTTAAGAATACTAATTCAGTGCTTGAAATACAGCTCAACTGGTTGTATGCTTGCCTAGCATATTTAAGGTCCTGGGATTGTTCCCTAGCACAACATTAAAAAAAAACCAGCACCTATATATGAGGTGCTTTATTACATTATTAAATGGCAAATGAAACTGAAGGATTGTCCTCTGAAAGTTTTCAGTGTAGCAGAAGAGCAAGATCAGAATATACAAACAAATAATAAAACAAAAGGAATATATTAAGAAAAGGAGTTTATTCTGGCAGGAAAGTATCTTTTAGAAAGAATGCTTACAAAAGGTCTCTCAAAGAAAGTGACATTTAAGCTGAAACTGATGCAAAGGAACCAACTTGCAAAGAATGAGAAGACAAATTGACCATAGGAATGCTTGCAAATTCCTTCAGTAACTACATGTAAATTAGGGACTAAAAGGTGTGGCTGCCAAAGATACTGGAACCATTAAAAAGACACCAAGTACAATATCCAAACTGGAGACATGAAAGATATCTTCAGAGTACATCAAAGATCAGCAAGAATCCAGCCACTCAATGCAGGAACAAACAGCCATACTTAAGGCAGACTTGTCAACTTACTGGTTTAGTAAAGAGCATTTCTGGGTGTGTCTGGATCAATCATAGAATATGATCTTGGGGTCTGGATCTAGTCCCCTGTCCTGTCCTCTGGCAGTATTGCCATGCTTTGCTTTCCAACTACCAAGAACTAAGCACCTTTGTTCTGCCACACCCTTCTTCAAAGAACGTTCTACCTTAAAGCAGCCAATCAGAAACTGAATCCCCTGAAGTTGTGAGCCAACTTAAACTTTTCTTCCTTTAATTTGTGATTATTTGGGTATCTTGTCTTAGTGACTATAAAGCTAAGGCAGGAAAAAAATGATGGAGAAGTGGTGTAACTGTTGTGCCTATACCTTTAGAAGCCTTTAGGAATGATTTATACAAAGCAATAGAAAAGGTTTAGGAGATACAGGCTAAAAAGGCCTTAGAATGATGCAAGTAGAACCTGATAGTCATTTTGGCCAGTGCTCAGAACAAAATGATAAGGTGTGTGATTAGCAAAGAACAGGTTCAGATTTCGGTTGGGATTAAGGACCTTGGTGGCAGGTGTACAAAAGGACAAGCATATTGCATTTTGGCAGAAAATTTATCTACATTTTACCTGTGTCCTGCCCAAGACATTTCAGAAGACTTAAAAGTACTTAGCTAAATAATCTATTGGATGAAACTTCTAGGCAACCCACCCCAACTTTAGGTTATAACATGAGGACCAATGGGAACTTTTAGACAGATTTAGAGAGAGAATTGGGGTCAAAAAAGCAGAGCAGAAATTTTTGAAAAATCTTAAATTTTGACCCAGAAGGAACCACATGTAAATTAGGGAACAAGAGGTGTGGCTGCCAAAGATACTGGAACCATTAAAAAGATACCAAGTACAGTACTTCTGAACTGGGGACATGAAAGATGTCTTTAGGGTACATCAAAAATCAGCAAGAATCCACCCACTAAGGGCCAGGGAGATGGCTCAGTAGAATAAGCGCTTCTCTGGCAAGCACAAGGGCCTGAGTTCAATCCCTGGTTCCATCAAAAAAAAAAAAAAAAGAATCCACCCACTCACTGCAGAGTCAATGGTTCAAAAATGTAGACATTTCATTTGGAAAGAGTACCCCAGACCCCCTACTTAAGAAGGGCTGCCTGTGGAACTGGTTTCCTGAGATTCATTTGATCATGTTCAGCCACCTAGGAATTCAGAGGCTGACGTAACCATAGTCCAACAGGGCCTGACTACTGCTCAAGTCAGCAGCAGACCTTGGTGTTGCCTGTGTTATCCTGGTTTTACAGCATGCAGAATTAAATAATTGTGGAGCCAGCAAGATTTCAAAGGAAAAGCTGGCAAGCCCCTGAGAGAACAATATAAACTGTAAGAACAAAGCCAATGATGCAGAAAAGACTTCAGGAATTCAGGGATACTAGGAACATGGAACATCTGCTGAGGAAAGCTGTAGGCCTATAATACAACCAACATAAGAAAGGAGTTGTGTAGCCTACAATCACAAGGCAACAGGGATGGAGCTGCCCAAGCTATTTGGAACTTACATCTCATCACTGTGCACCAGATGCCAGACAAAGAAACTATATAACTTAAATGTTTATTCTGCTTTGGCCCTATTTTTTCTATCCCTACATTAATTCTCTTTCAAATGGGAATGTTTACCCTGTCTCATTGTATGTTGGGATTGTCTTTCTTATTTTTTAAATCAAAGATACAGCTAATAGTTTGCTTTTGAGACTCAGGAGAGACTCAGACTTCACTTTTTAGCAATGCTGAAATTGTTGCGATTCTAGGCAATGTATTAGTATATTTAGGTTGTGCATGGGATGTTGCATCACATGGTTTAACATGATATATTTGGGTGTCAAGCTGACAAAGAAAGGGATATAAACATTAGGATGGACTGTCAAATTCTTTGGCTTCAGAGCACAGTGGGATCACTAAAGCACATATCTGGGAATACCAAGGTGGATCTTGAAAGATTGAATTTATTGTCTCTATCTGGTCCCTTACCCAGTTCTCTCTGGAATTGTTTCTCTGTTCTGTTGCTCAGCTGTCATGAACTATGCAGCTTTTCTGTCACACCATTCCACAACTGATGGTTTCTATCTTTAGCGAACTAATCATAGACTAAATCTCCTGAAACTGTGAGCCTAATAAATTAAACCTCTCTTTCTTTAAGTTGTAGATTTTGGATATTGGTTCTTATTGATGGAAAAGCTAATAAAAGGCAAATGTGTAGACTGTAGGAATAAAAGAAAAGAATTGCAGAGAGATTGAAGAATAAATACACACAGTGACTTTTATGTTTTATGAGGTTTTTTTAATCTTCTGAGACAGAATCTCACAATGTTATCTATATTAATCTGAAACTCATGGCCTCAAGTGACCTTTTTTCTTGCCTGAGTAGCTAGGATTATAGGAACTAACCATGGTGCCAGGCATAAGTCTGTACTTAAGTGTAATTGGAAAGTGCAATAACTTTTATGCCAGAAAATGATATGACTTTATTTGCATGTCACACATACTACAAAAGAAAATACTAGGATTAAGGAGCACAAGCATAAAAGCAGAAAACTCAGTTTGGACTACTATAAGTTTACAGTATGGGTGTCCTTTAAATTTACATGTTTTAGGTATGTTTGGGTTTTTTCTCTTTTAAAATTCCAACTTACAGCTGGAAAGATAGCTCAGTAGACTAAAGCACTGCTTAGTCAAGCGCAGGGACCAAAGTTGGATCCCCCTGCACCATATACCACCAAGCTGAGCCGGCCAGAATCTGGGCAAACATACTATTTGTGGTGGTGCATGCCTATAATCCCGATTTAAGGCTGGCTTAAAAAAAAAAAAGTCCTAATAATGAATTATTTTAAAAGTATTTATGTATTTGGATGCTACAAAAGTATCTTATACTAAAGTATCTTCTTGAGGACTAGAAAAATGGTTATGGACTAACACAGGTCTGAAGACCATAATTAAAGATATACTAGCATAGAGAAATAATTCTGACTTACGTAGTTAAAATAGACAGGGAGACAAAAAGGTAAATGGTATATGTGACAGAACATACTAAACATAAAAAAAAAGTACTCCTTTAGCTTTTTTTAGTTTCTTGATAAAGCTTAGCACACAGAAGGCATTTTAATCATACTTGTTAAGGTTAAATGTTCTTGTTCGTACTCTCAGTGGACTTCTGGCATGATCTTCTCATTATAAAAATGGTCCTGTCAGAAATAAATTACATCCAACTGCAACTGTAACACAGTTGTTCCTCAAAAAGTAGGAGTAAGGGAATTTGAAGAATGAAAGACAACTCTTCTAAGTATGAGTTAAGAAACAAAGTTAGTTGTGAGAAAAACATAGGGTAATAGATTCTGATGAGAAATATCAGAGAAAAAAAGTTTTAATTAGTTCCAACATGCTTACTGTACATCTGAATGTAAAAAAGTCAATATGAGATTCCAGAAGAGATATCTAATTGAAGATAAACATTTGGAAATCAACAGCACACAGATATAAAAATATAGGATAAGTATAATAATTCTTCAGCCAATACACTGGTTGCAAATTGTATGGGGAAAAAAAGCATAAAAATGTATCAAAAACACAAGAGGGTAACTGTTGTAATCTCACATAAACGATTAAACAAGCAGGGTACTTGTTTACTTAAGATTTAAGTATTAAAAGAAGAGTTGGAAAAGTAGGTTTGGATTATGTATCCCTTAGAAAGTAGGGAAAGACAGGAATATATGGAAGAGATTTAATCAGGCTATGAAAAGGTAATGGATTATGTCTTATGTAAGACTTGTATTTCTGAATCCTCTGGATAACATGTGCATTGTTAGTTTTATACTACTTTATAGATCCCTTAAAGTAAGGAATTTTTAGAAGTTTAAGGTATTAACACTTTTAAAAATGTTATATTCACACAGGAACTTATGTGGCACAGCAGTACTAAATACGTTCCTGAAAGATAAAAAATCTGAAACATAACAAAAATCCAACTCTATCACTGAGATACTTCATTCAAGGAGATTATGTGGTTCAGTCTCTCATCTATTACACAGTATATAATGCCAAAGTATATTCATTTAAAATAGTAATATACGTGAACATGTCAAACACTAAACAGTCATTTAAAAACCAGGCAGCACTCCATATGCAAATACATTTAACACTTCTGCAGGAAAACCCAAATACTAAAAAATGGTGGGTAGGAAATGTAGATTTATGAATGTTACAAATTAAATGTCAAGAAAACAGATTCAAATGGATTAACATCTGAGATATTATGAAAGATTAGTTCAGATTCTTTTTTTTTTTTTTTTTGCAAAACCGGGGACTGACTTCAGGCCCTTGTGCTTGCCAGGGAAGCATTTATTCCACTGAGCCATCTCCCCGGCCCCTGTATTTTCCATCAGTTGAATTGCTAATGAACTTTGGCAGACCAAACAAATAGAACATTAAGAGATCTTAAAAAAAAAAAAAAAATCACAATTCCTTACTTGACATATGCTCTTACTCAAAAATCACATTAGAACCTAGGCCCCTTAACATGGTTCAACTAGAGAGCACACATCAATAAAACAGCTTAGGTATCAGGGCCTTTCCTGTCATTCCTTTACTCTTCTGCTTTATATGCTAGTTATGAGAAAAGTTTAAATAAAGACAAATTTCAAACAGAGCATAAAACTGGGCAAGAATTCTCAAGTAGTATTTTTTTGTTTTTAAACTATTGTCCATCCTGAATTTGTCATGTGATATTTAGAATAACAAACCATAATGTTCCACTCCTCTCTTCCAAAGAAAAACAATTCTACATTTGTGATTGAACTGCTTCTACAATACTGCTATATTAAATAGGCAGCAGTCTTTGAACCCAACTTCATCTGTTTATCCCTATTTTCTTATTTTTTTTCTTCCTTTTTGAAAAGTGCTACTTTAGCTTCTTGGCTTTTTTGGAAAAAGCCTACTAGCACACACAGGCATTTTAATCATATTTGTTTAACTATTCTTTATATTCAATAGGCTTCTGATATGGTCTTCACTTTTTAAAAGCCCTGTTAGAAATAAATTACATGCAACTGCAATTATAATACAGCTGTTTCTCAAAAAAGTGGAAAAGGATTTCAAACAAACTCCTAAGAAGATAGAGACAGACAGACTAGCCAAGTTTAATGAGCTGTTGATCCAGGACACAGTAAAGCTGCCTGCAGAATCACTCCAATAAAATAACATATTGATTGGGAAGTGGATTAAAATAAAACAAGCTGTGTTATGTACATGTACCCACTAACCAAATGAATATAAAATTCAGGTACTACAAACATATACTAATTTTAGGAAACCATACTTTGGAAGCATTTCCAGAAATACTTAATATTTACAATCTAACCCCTAATTTTAGAATTTGCCTCTGTGGAAATGTGCTACAACAAATGAAAAGATACTGAAATTTGTGCTGCTGGCACTGTCAAGTTTATGAGAAGTATCACCTTGTGCTCTTCCAATTTCAAATTCCTTTCTATCCCATTGATGAGGTAAAAAGAAATGTAGCACAGCCTAGCAGTGAACTTATACTAAGTGTAAAAAAGAAATACCAAAACCAAAAACAACTGCAAAACATCTAAAATGAATACAGTATTATTTGCATATTTTTTTTTTTGAACTTAGGACCCTGCACTTACCAGGCAGGCGCTTTTAGGCAGCAGAAAGAGCGAAAATCTTTTGTAAAATAACTAACGCTACCTTTGACTACTATATACTTAATTTTATACAATTAAAGAACTTTATGTACTCAATAGTGGATATTCAAAATTATAAACATCAAAGTTGCACATCAGTGTACTGAAATTATGTTGTGCTTATATAGGAAGAAGTTCACATTTGCATGTACCGTCATAAAACTAGAGTACAGAATTAATAAGAAAGGAAATATATATAGCTTTTAAAAACATTTTTAAATGACTTTTAAAAATCTAAACTAAAACAAAAACATTAAAATTTTCCTTAACTCTTCAACTGTACCCATTTATACAATTAAGTGCTCTTAGGGCATATCTTAAAAAGTTATTATAAAAAGTACAGTGCTATACTATAGAACCTATTATAGTGTAACATATATCTTATAATCTATTTTATCAATTACTTCTGAATCAAATTGGGGAAGATACTACTTTAGTAAAGAGTATTAGAAAACCAAGTTGAGCTTTTTAGACACACTATATAGGAAAATAATTTAGTATGTTTTTCATTTTAACTTAATATCCTTCTGCTAATAATATAAAGACATACTAGCGTGACTAACCTATGTTCAGCAAGCAGTTTGTGTATCATTGTTTTGAGATCTGCTTAATACTCAAATCAATTCTTCTTAAAAATTACTTTTTAATTTACTCAAAGCAAATTTTCAGTTTCTAAGGGAATATTAAAATTATAAAAACATTTAATGTTATCATCATTTGGGGGTGGGGGGAGTTTTATAATTTTACCTGGTCTTGGTACTGGCTGTGCTGCAGGAGTCTGAGTCTTACGGGCAGATGCACCTTCCTTTAAAAGAATAAAAATTGACACGCAATATCAAGGTTATTTTCATAACAGTTAAGTACTTTAACTGCTACAAAGAAATCAGTCATTTTTATGTCATTCTACTAGCTAGTCCACCGAATTCTGAAGTTTTTTTTTTAAAAAAAAAAAAAAAAAAACCAACCAACCCATCAATCAAGAAACCAACCCAAAACAAAAAACTTATCCAGGAGCAGTACCACATGCCTATGATCCCAGCATTCTAGGAGGATAAAGCAAAAGGATCAAAAAGTCCAGCCTGAGCAACAAAGCAGCTTAGTAAGACCCTGTCTCAAAAAATAAGTAAGAGGAGTTAGGAATGTAGCTCAGCACAAAGACCCTAGGTTCAATCCCCAGCCACCAACGAAAACAACAAAAAATCTCATATCTTTTATGCTATCAATCACGACATAAAGTAATAGATACTGCAATGTAAATTTAAATTACTGTAGAAGTTACTGCAAACAATATATCTTAATGATTTTCTTAATGCTAACATTTCAAGGCTGTCAGATATGTCTTTGCCTATTTTAAAATCATCAATCTTTTCTTCTCTTGAGTCTCAAAATGAGCAAATGATACATAACCTCATGTTAGAAAGATGTAAACAATTATTACTTTGGAGTACATTTTGAAAATCCAAATAATTAAATGTCTCTAAAATATTAAGGGGGAAAAAATCACATTGAAAAGGCAAGATTTATTATATTTCAATTATGAGCAAATCAGAATATATATTAAAAACTAAATGAATTTCAACTAATTATTACACATAAAATATATACAAGGGGCTGCAGAGACAGCTTGGAGTCCAAGTGCCTGTCTGGCAAGTGCACAGATCCAGGTTCAATCCCTACTACAGCATGTTAAGCTGGCCCTGGAACCCTGGGAGCACCAGGCCAACCCTGAAACTGGCGTGGTGGCACATGTCTGTAATTCCAGCCTTGGGAAGGCTGAGACAGGAGGATCAGTATGAGTCCAACCTATGTAGTGAGACCCTGTATTAAATAAATGTATTTTTTTAAAAAAAGAATTTTAAAAACTATGCACAAGGAAATACACTAAGTGCTGAAGATGCTTCTGAGATGCTTAAGGTACTTATGATTATCTTTCTATAGAGCAACAATTTCAATCATATACTAATGTTTCATAACACATTTTTCTTTGTAGGAAGCTGCAAATGTAAATTTCATAATTATTAGTTAATGGAGTTTTTTTTTTACTTTAACAGATGGAAATTACATGAATTTCAGGACATGAATTTCAGGAAGCTGCAAATGTAAATTTCATAATTATTAGTTAATGGAGATTTTTTTACTTTAACAGATAGAAATTACATGAATTTCAGGACAAATTACATGAATATAGAAATTACTATTAGCATCACAATAAACACTTCCTAAAAATATTACCAATAGTTTTTAATTATTATCTCTTTAATATATGAGATTTTACACAGTAAAACAATTTGGAATAGCAGGTAGTACTATAACATTTTCCCCCTAAGCATTAAAGATTGAACCTAGGGTCTCACACATGCTAAACAAGCATTCTAGCACTAAGTTACAAAGGATCGACAGAATAAGGTACAGGACTATAAGATAAATCCTGAGGGGACTTCACTGACCTCATAAGAAACAAAGTACATATGTTGGTATATAAGTCTTGCTCTATCTAGGTCTTAACCATCCAGCAGAAAAGTATAAAAATGAAGTATGCACCACAGGGCCGTAATAATAAGTTCAGCTATAAATGGCTATGGTTGACAACTTCTTCGGATAACTCACTATTGTTGTGGAATGCTGGACTGTGTTGGATTGTGTTGTCGAGTTCAAGCATCTAAGTTAGTTGAATGACAATGGAGTGCCCACCTTTGACAGATGTAGGCAAAGGAAGGGGTGTAGAAAGGAAGAATCATGATGTGTGTGTATGAAGAGTACAGTTGGGATAGATAACGCTGTGCTTCTACATAATCCTATGAGAGGCAAGATTTGCACTAATGGTGGTTGGACAGGATATTATGTCGCCTTCTAGTACTATGGACAACCACTAGGAAAATAACAAGGTAGAAAGTATTAATTATTGAATCTTTGATGTAATTCACGTATAAAAAAATAAGATATGCAAATAGCTACACTCTCTTAATTTACTGATAAGAGACATATGCTACAATAATGTCTGTAAGTATAATACAAACATTAGTATATGATTGAAATTGTTGCTCTATAGAAAGATAATCACAAGCATATCATGTATGCACCTTCTATGATACCAAAACATTATGAAAAGTTTGCAATGTATTAATTTATCAAATCCATCTTGTCAAGGTATGTTAAAACTGTCTCATTGATTATTTGTACTTCAATAAAACAAAAAGAAAAAAAAACTTTATGTTGCAACAAGGACTTCTGAATCTGCCCAGGCTGGTCTCAAATTTTCTATCTTCTAGCCCCACATCCCCATGAACAGCTGGTACTACAACAGGTATGTGGCATCATGCCTGGCTCACAGCATTTTTTAAAAAGTAAATAACTTAGCACAGTACCAACAGAGAAAATACTTTCATTTCTAATACACGGGAAACTACTCTTTACTCGAAAAAATAGCAGTCACAGCAATTAGAAAAAGAAAAATCCTTTAATGGCAAGAGCACCTTTCTCAAGTAAATTATGTTCAAGAAAACTTTAAATGTAAAGGTGAGTCATTATAAAAATTATAAATATTAAATAATTTTATGAGATGAGAAATTTTCTAATTGTATTTGTCTCTAAATTTATGTTGGAGGAACTGTTCATTTTATTCTTTGTAATCCCAGTGCCTCGAGCACAGTGTAGGCACAGAACAAATGGCTGAACAGAACTGAATCTTGTTTTTTAAAAATCAGAAGCCAAAGGATAATCACTAAATATAAGTGAAATTAAAGGTTAGCTTTCTTCATAAAAAGAAATTAAACACTGTATAACAAAATAACAAAATTTAATATTACTTATTCATTTTAATATGGAATACTGACTTATGAAAATGTGGTACAAACACAGAAAAAGGTGGAAAAGTGAAAGAATTGAGACAGGAAGATCAAGGAGCAGACACAAGACAGGTATCTTCTATCCACACTGGACTGTAATGTTGGTTGGATCCAAATCAAAGCTATGTGCACTATGACACAACAGTAGACTGTTGATAACTGGGAGGATCTTTACTAATCATGACACTGGTCTACAGCCATTTCCAGGGCTCCTTAACTATCTGAGAGCTTGCTTTTCAGTATCACTCAGGCAGCATGTTTGTTTATGTACTATTTCACATTTTGCTTTGGTGGCTACCATTTCAACCTCTTGTACTGAATAAATTTCCTAAAACTGTCGTTTTCACATTATTTTTATAAAAGTTAAAAGTATGCAATTTTTGGTCATTCTACATTTAAATAATTGGATTGGTAAGTGGTTAAGCAAAATGTAAGAGCTACAAGCACATTGTACCCTAATTCCCTTAGGCTGAAATAAAGTGTCATTACCTAAGGAACCTCAAAAAACATACAATTCAATCCCATCACTCTCTACAGAAGCAGTAGCAAAGGTGAAGTAGTTATGAAAGGCTACACAGCAGTGTGCATATACTAAGAAACAGGAATGGCAATTTGGCAGTAATTAAAATAAACTGACAAGTTCTATATTTTTAAAGATAACTCAGATTAGGGGAAAAATACTAACCATTTGGGTAAAGACAATTATCAGCTCAAAAACAAACCTAAAGAACTGACATATTGTGCTAACTGAAGAGGAAAACTTGCTTTCTCTTGAAAATTCAAAAGCATTATAACTTCAGAGACTTAAGGCATTTCTGAAATGACTGAATTACATACAATGGGTGAAAACAGTGCCAGTATCATGACTCCAAGCATAACGAGATGACAAAGTGCACTATTTACAAGTACTTCCTGATGATTGTCTTATCTTAGAAAAACCTATTTAAACATTTACATATAATCGTAAAAGACTCCAAATAATTTCTTTCTATCTATCTATCTATCTATCTATCTATCTATCTATCTATCTATCTATCTATCTATCTATCTATCAATCAGCTATACTGGGAATCAAACTCAGGACCTTGCACCTGCCAGGCTGGTACTTGTACCACTGAGCTATATTCCCGGCTCCAAATAGCTAAATGTCATGAGAAAGAAAATCAAAGCTGTAAAACTCACACATTTAGATTCCAAAATCTACAATGCTTCAATAACTAAAAGTGTGGCACCAACATAAAGATACACCAACGAAATAAAATAACAACACATAGAAGGCCAAATGATTTTGGATCAATGTGTCAAGACCATTTAACGAAGAAAAAAAAATAGATTTTTCAATAAGTGGTCCTAGAGAAATTGGATACTGTGATTTAAAACTGGATTGAAGATCTAAATTTAGGAGCTAAAACTATAAAACCCGAAGAAAATTTACAGGAAAAGCATGATGTTATTAGACATGGCAATGATTTGTTAGATATGAACCAAAAGGACAGTCAACTAAAAGAAAAAGTGGATTACATTTCATCAATTTAAAATTATTTGTGCATCAAAAACCTCTATTACAGTGAAAACGGCAACACACAGAATATGAGAAAATATTTGCAAATCATGTATCTCATGAAAATTAAGTCCAGACTATAAAAAGAATTCCTACAACTTAGTAAGGAAAAAAACCAAAGAAGCACCCCAACACAAAAATGAGGGAGATTTGTATTGATTTTCTCCAGAGAAGATATATAGATGGCCAAATAAGCAGATGAAAATATGTTCATTAATCATTAGGGAAATGCTAGTTAAAAACCATGGGATGCCATGTTTAAATGATTAGGACTGCTATTATCAAAAGTCAGTAACAGAACAAACAACAATAAAATGACACTAGAAAATAACAAGAAGAGTTCAGAATTTGAAAAAAGTGAAACTCTTGTTCATGTGTGGTAAGAATGCAATATGATACAACTACTGTGAAAAAGTGTGACAGTATATGACCACAAAAATTAAATGTAAAACTACCATATGACCCACCAAATGACCCACCAATTCTAATACTAAGTGCATATCTAGATATTTATAGTTTATAGCAGCATTATTCACAAAAGTACAAACAACTGTCAATGTATGTATAGACAAAATTTGATATATACATACATACAAACAATATAATGTTGCTCAGCCTTAAAAGGGAATGAAATTCTGAAATACATCACACCAATAATGAGTCCTGAAAACACTGCTAACAGAGGGAAGCTCAACACAGCCAAGTGTTTCATGATTCCACTAATATGATGTACTATAACAGTCAAAGCTCAGAGCAAAAAGTAGAATAGTGGTTACTGGGTCTGGGGGGCAACAGAGTGCAGTTTACTGATTAACAGATATAATGAAAAAGTTCTGGAAATGCATAATGGTGATGATTGTGCAACAGTACTGACATGTAGTTTACACTCTTAAATTGTATGCTTCAACATGGTTAAAATGGTAACTTTGATAAATATTTTATCTTTTAAAAAAGAAAAAAATGAGTAAGCTTAATCCTCAGATATGCTTAATATGCTTAAAAGAATAAGTGAAGTCTTATTATAAATTGAAGTAACTCCTTGAAAAAAATGTCTACTCAAAGGACGGGTTCCTCTGTGCTTTTCTCCTAAGCGCTAGACCCTAGCACCTATTGGGAAGTGTCTACCATAACTAAGTTTATTCAACAGATTTCTCAAGTGAAAGTTTGAAATCCATACTGAGATATGCTATGCAATTTGAATTACAGTTACATGACACCCTGCTGGTTTTTGAGTATAACTATGTACACAAAGGCAAGAAAGCTGGTATATAGACACGGAAAACGTGGGAAGTAATCACAAAAGTAGACAAAGAAAAAGCTTCTTTTGATTCCTGACAGTTAACAAATTTTTCATTGTGTTTTTTTAAAGGCTAACATATACTTCTAAGTCAGGGTCTATGTAGTATTTTTGTGCCATTACCAAGTATTTTTCCCATTTAAACATATATTCCTGGCTTTCTACTACCTTAAATACAGAAAATTATTTTAATCTAAATGAAAGAAAAAGATATTCAATCTACTAAATCTATTCATAGTAATAAAATTTTGACGTGGGAATACAATATTCACTTTCTGTATAGTAACAGACAGACTACACAGTCCTAATGAGATGAGTAACATTACAAAGAATCATGGTATTCACTGATTAAAACCTAAATAATACGTTTGCCATTCATCACTCAGAACGGTTTCTTGCCTAAAATTAAATTGGTTCAACCATGAATAAAACATATAAAAAGAGAAAGTATAAAAAAATCACATAAAAACTGTTTACAGAAGTATAACGGAATTGTGAAAAAATCTACACAGATCATAAATCTAAAAAATTTGACACTCTGCTTTTACTTGTGTCACTAGGTCAGATGTACATTTCCTCTAGCTTGTAGGAAGATGAAAACAATTATGTTTGTGAATTTTATGTTCACTGGGCCAACATTATTTTTGTTGTGTCTGTGAGGGTGTTCTGGATGAGATCGGCATTTCAATTAGTAGACTAAGTAAAAATGATTGCCCTCCCCTCCAATGTGGATGGATCCCATTCAATCCACTGAAGGCATGCACAGGACTAAAAGAAAGAATTCAGCCTAGAAATCATTCCTTTGATGCTATCTAGAGTCTAGTAGAATGTATACTATTTTCGTGGGTCTCCACAGCTTGCTCACCTCAGATTGTGGTATTTCTCAGGCTCCATAACTGTATGAGTCAACTTCTCATAATACATCTCAGTACCATAAATTATAAGTTGAATACTCCTAATTCAAAATGCTCCAAAATCTGAATCCTTAAAAACCTAGTTTTTCAGAAGTTTCACAACCTCACATAATTGATTAATAAAACTGTAGACATATTAGAAATACCATAAAAAAATTGCCTCTTAGCTATGTGTACAAACTGTGTATGAAATACAAGGGGCTTGGTGTTTAGGCATGCATCGCATTCCTAGGTATCTCATTATGTACTGTTTAGGCAAATATTCTAAAATCTGAAAACACTTCTGGTCTATTATAAGTGATTCTATACATTACAGTCAAGGAAAAAAATCAAAATGGAATAGCATTGTTCCAACGCTTATTAAAATGAAGGCAGGAGGCCATCATTAATCAGATCTCAAACACATGTGAAGATGTACTGTGAGCTAGTCACATACTACTTCCTATGCAGATGAAAGCTGTTAATTTCTGTGACCTTCTATATAAGGGCCCTGACTGAGTGAGACCTTGCCCAATACATTTCTTAAAAGACCTTGACTTTTTTCCAACAACAATCACAATACCAACTATTTTGTAGTTTAAAATTATCAATACAACTGACATTTTGTACAATCACAAATAATTTTCAAGGTTGCTTAAATCTATTTCCCTGACACTGCAATCCTATTAGCCCTAAAGAAGTGTAATTCTTGATGTTTAACTAGATTAATTATGACAGTCAACTTTAACCTACTAACATTAATAATAAATTCATTTTGTACATATAAAAATAGTTTATTATATAAGTAATAGGTATAGAAACCAGTCCTACTGGCTTTTTTTCCTCTGGAGAACTTCACTAATGCAGAAATCAAAATATGGACTAAAAGAGTGAAAAAAATATAAAATCTTTTAAATGAGTTCTCTTGAATATTGAAAAAGGAGTTGATTTATTTTATATGTCTCAATGAGGTTTAATACAAGCACTATTGTGCCAATTAATCTTAACTGTCAATTTGACTACATGAAGAAACTACTGGAGAAGGGGCTGCATCATGGAGGTGCTCGATGTGCTATTAGGAACAGGGGCACAGTTGAAGGCTGGTCATTAAGAGGCATGCCCTTAAAGGGTGTATTTTGGGCTGGCACTCTTACATCTGTATTCTACTTTCCTGCCACTGTGACCTACAATGCTTTGCTTTGCTATGGCTTTCCACCACGATGCTCCTGCCACCAGCCAAATATTTTGTCCTTATTGTATGTCAAGCATTTTGTTCCACTAATGAGAAAGTTGACCAATATAATTATCTTTCTTCATTTGAAACTGTCTGCATTATTGGCCTGGGTTGAGTAGATAATACATATACATTCATTTATGTAGATTATGGCACCAATAACTAAAAGAACAAATACATTAACATAACTAGGACATTGTTAAATCAGTGAGAAGAAACTTGGTTGAGAAGTCATGAGATCTGGCTTTTAGTTTTGACTTTGCCATATTAAGTATAGACTTCAAAGAAACTAATCACAGCATCTTAGTTATCTATTTGTAAAATGAAGTTTTTTTAATAACCTCAAAGACCCAATTTTCAGGCCAGGGAGAAAGCTCAGGAGAGTAAGTGCTTGTCTGGCAAGTGCAAAGGTCCGAGTTCAATCACTGGTTTCACAAAAAAAAAAGATAATAACTCTTCGGGGCCAGGGAAATAGTTCAGTAGAATAAGTGCTTGCTGGGCAAGCACAAGGGCCTGAGTTCAATCCCAGGTTCCGCAAAATAAAATAAAATAAATAAATAAAGAAAGAAAGAAAGATTCAAGTATCCTCTGAAATTCCATTATTCAACTGTAAATACATTTTTGTTATAGATACACATTAAGATAAATAACATAAATACTAAGATAAATAACATAAATCTAACATTACGCATTTCTTCAAAGAAAATGGCATAATGAAGTTATGTAAGCTCATTATTTTTTCCATGTTAATAAAAAGTATTCCTCTACCCAGCTCTCTCTCTGCCAAAGGGGATGTGTTTCAAAACAGGTATATGGCTATTTTAAAAACAGAATCATAATCACTATTATTAGAGGTTGAAAGGGGAGTAATAATACTGTACATTTAAAACAAACAAATAAAGGCCAGCCAAATCGCTCAGCAGATGTTTTAAAGCACCTGCAAGCAGGAACAGGGGTCGGGGTTCAATCCCTGGGCCTATTGGCCCCACCACTAGGGTCCACTGACTGGGCTTCCTGGCACATGCCTGTAAGCCCAGCTCTTGGAAGGCTGCAAACAGGAGGATCACTAGGAGTCTGATCTAGAAATGAGACCCTGAACATCCTGTAGATTCTTCACTAAAATGCAAAAATAAATAAATAAATAAGAACTTAAAAGCAATGCCTAATCACTTAACATGATTCAATAAATTGAAAAGGTTACACCAAAACAGACTGTGTGTGCTTCATTACTTGAAAAGACATATAAACTCACACATGCACACTCAAAAAGAAATCCAATCCCAAGTTCTGCAAAAAAAAAAAAAAAAAAAGAAAAAAAAAAGAAATCCAAAAGATTTAACTGACATCTGAAAAATTATAAATTCTGGAGACAGTAATAAATACTGTGAAAAGGCAAAAAAGAAGTATAGTTGAAGTCATCTATTAGGAAACAATAAAAAAATTGAATGTTAATTATTAAATAAGCTAAAATAGAGATTAAAATGTTGGATAAACAAAAATATTCAAATGTTCATATTTTGCCTCACTAAAATTCAGCAACTACACAACCTCCAAGATCTCATGTTTATTAAAGGGTATTCTTAACAACACTAGAAATGTATGAAAATTTAAAAGGATAAAAATGTAATATAAAAAGCAAAGACTGGGGCTGGGGAGACGGCTCAGTGGAATAAGCGCTTCCCAGCAAGCACAAGAGCCAGAGTTCAATCCCCAGTTCTGCCAAAAAAAAAAAAAAAAGCAAAAGACTAACTGAAAAAACAAAACTCAATGAGACTGAGTGCTTTAAAATGACTGCATAAAACAATTTATACATAAAATTAAACAACTATGTAACAGTAACTTTCAGTTAGTATATCTTTTTTTTTTTTTTTTTTTTTCTTTTTCAGAACTAGGGATTGAACTGAGGCCCTTGCTCTTGCCAGGGAAGCACTTATTCCACTGAGCCATCTCCACAGCCCTCAGTTAGTATATCTTTATAAAGATTTATGTATCCACAAAGGTCATCAATTCCTTGAAAGACATCTAATGATTTATCTCACATCCTCTTGCAGACTGCTTATACAATGTGTAAAAGTGAATCCCTTACACAGCCTCCAACAACCTGATATAAAAAGGAAAGAGAAAATACATAAAGTCAAACATTACCCTTTCATAATACTATATCCCTTGAATGCCTTTTTCTGCATAACAAATTTTTTTTATTCTAAAGTTCCTATTTCCAATCACACTATATATATATACAATTATAATGAAGACAGCTCCACGAATTTAAAATCAAGTATGGCTAACTGCGCCCTTCTTCAAAGAGTCCTGTGGGAAAAACACTCTTCTACACTTGATTTCTCTATTACAGCTATTTTAATAAATATTTTCTGATACTATATTTGGACAATTATGCTACTTTGAGAGGAGTTTTTAAGTTTTAACATTTTATACCTACCCAATATACACTTTGGTAGGAATTGTTAGTGTAAAAATTTTAAATATCAGCAACTTGTTGGGTTTGCAGGGAAGAGAGGCACCTGAAATAACTTATTCAAAGATGCTGACTCAGTGTGCTTTCAGCTAACACATCCTAAAAAATAATTTAAAAGAAAAAATTCAACACATCTTATTTATATACAAAATAATTTACACTGACCTAATGGCCTGAAATAAAATGTTTATAAAATCTTTCCTTCCTTTTCTTTCTTTCAAATGTATTTGGTATTCCACAGCTAGGACTTATAGTGATCCCACACTGTTTTCAGCTTTCTCAGCACTGGGATTACAGGCATGAGCCACCATGCCTGGTATCGGTGGCTGGCTCAGCACACCTGGGGCTGGGCAGGTGCAGCATGCGGTGCCAGGGACTGAACCCCAGTCCCTGTGCTTGCCTAAGCAGGTACTTAAGTCTGCTGTGCTATCCCACTGGCCCTCCATATGTTTTTTAGAAAATGAACATACTACCATATTACAAAGCATTTTCAAAAAATATATATTTCAATATGTAGTTCTCAGACATTACATCAAACATGATTACAGATACTAATATCTATACATAAAATCACAGTGAATACAATTATAAATACTCATAGAATATTTTGCTACATTGCTGATTCAATCATAAATATCATTCCCACAGGCAACATGGAGTTTTGAAATGATGAACTATATTAACGAAGTTCAATACAATGTAAAATACATTTTCAGAAAAACCAATGCATATTAAAACATTCCAAAACACACTGTACAGTTCAATGATGTTTTAAATTCATTAATTATTTAAAAAGATTTTCACTCATATTCATATCCTACAGGACACCTCTAAAGGGCAAATCCTTTTGTTTATAAGGATTGTCCTTCGTATCAGGACTACTTACTCTCAACTCCTCACTAAATAAGTCCGTGTAGCACCACCTACAGAGTAAGATTGCTCCAGTATTGCCCTTACAGAGCTACAACTCTGGCCAAGAGTATCCCTAACTAAAATGAGTAGATTAATCAGAAACTAAGAAATCAGAGCAGGGTGTGGCGGCACATGCCTTGTAATCCCAGCACTTGGGAGGCTGAGACAAGAGGATTGTTGTGAGTTCAAGACCAGCCTGAGCTACAAAGTGAGCTTAAGGCCAGCCTGGGCTGCATAGTGAGACCCTGTCTCAAAAAGACAAAAAAAAAAAAAAAAAAAAAAAAAAAAAAAAAAAAGAAAGAAACTAAGAAATCACAAACATAATATTTGCCCAATCACAGCTGTATCTACTTTTCTTGTTAGTGACTTGAAACAGGGTCTTGCTGCATAATTCAGGTGGCCTGGAATACTACTTATAGCTTGTGTTGGCCCTGAACTCATAGAAATCCTATCTCCATTTCCAGAGTGCTGGGATTACAGGGGTGGGCCATCACACCTAGCAAAAGCTAGTTTTAAATGCTTATATTTTTTCTCCTTCAGATCCTTAATGGTTTTTATGAACTGAAAAAGTGTCTATAAACATTCTCAAAAAAAAAAAAAAACCACGTAAGCTTAGCTTTGCCTTCAATTCAGAAGAAATTCTTAGCAACCTGCACATTTTTTGCACAGCATGGTGAAACCTGAAGGAGAAAAATAATGCAGGCAAACACCGACACTTATCATTCTGATATTGTTAATTTGCAATCAGGCTAATTCTTGCTTTGTAAGTTTAAAGAACTTACAGACTTCAGAGGAAAATTCTAAACACTTAAAACATACTTCTTTAAAAAAAAATTACATTAACCAAAAATAAGCCTTTTTTTCCCCAATCTCACATGTAATTAAAAAAAAAAAAAAAAAAAAAAAAAAGATCTAATTTCACAGTCACGAGGCCAGTAGATATTACTATGCAAAATTACCAAGTAACCTCAACACAACTAAACTGGTCTTAGAATACTGTCACATGGCAGTCTTCATAGTGGTATACAAATTATACTAATGCTAAACACATAAAATATTTTTAGGGGGGAAGAGGTTTGAGACAAGGTCTGATTTAATTCAGACTAGCTCTAAACTCAAAATTTAGTCAAAATTGGCCTCAAACTTGAGACAATCCTGCCTCAGTCTCCCAAGTACTGGGATTGATTACAGGAGTGCACCAGCACACCTGGCTAACTAACGCTGAGATTTTTGTCCAATATTTAAAATGAGTTCGTGTGAGGACTGGCCAAAGTAATTATCTTAATTTCAGGGGATAATTACTCATACGAAAGCACAAATCAGAATGAAAACCGAAACAGGGCCCATAGATTTATGCCTCCCTTTTCATATGACTCAGATATTTGTTTATTGTTTGAAGTGTTCTTCCCCATTCCCTTTTCTCTCAACCTTTTTTTTCTTTTTGTATTTTTTTTTTAGCAAAGGGTCTACAGGGTGTTCAGGGTCTCACTACTAGATCTAACTTGTAGTGTGATCCATCTGTTTACAGCCTCCCAAGAGCTGGGATTACAGTCTGGTAAGACCACACCCAGTCTCAATTGCTATCTCAGCATACCCTGGGGGGCAGGGCCCAGCAAGGCCAGCCTAGGGATTGAACCCCTGGCCCCTGGGCCTGCTTGCAGGCACTTTAATCATCTGGGCTATTTGGCCAGCCCACTCTCAACCTTTTTATAGTTAAACTTACACACAAAAAATAAATTAGGTAATTTACTATCTTAAGTTACCAACAGTTATATGAAATTTATATCTCCTTCATTACAAGTATTAACTACATGAATAATATTTCTATGTTAACAGAATACAGGAATTAGAAGACATTACAAATCTTGTCTTTAAATTCCAGTTCCTTTGATAATGCTTCTAGAAATACCCACCAGAAAAGCCCTAAGACCAGCTAGACAGTTTTGGCCATATACCACAGAATAACAGATACCTGTTTTTCATCCAGAGATGTTTTGTAAGATTAAAATATAGATCTACTTAAGTACTGATTACAAACCACTTTTAACTATAAACTTAAAGTAGCTGGCAGTTAGCTGAGTTCAGAAAGCCATCACATTTTTACTGTTAGTTCAACCATAGAATTCAGATATTAAAAAGACACTAAAGTAAGAATTTGTACAAACATGCTCACTGAAGTTTTACTTCTCTTGACTATAAACATGTCAGTTGCTAGAAAAATTCACTAACAACTTTTATCTCATATATACTATTTTTCTGTACTTCATAAAGTTCTTAATCAGTGCACCTAGAAGTTTAGAGTGAATTTGCAAGTGTACCTAAAAGTTTAAAGTGAATTCCAGGTAATTACACAGGCATCTTTTGTTGATAATTTTTAGCAGTTTTGTTTTTTTTTCTTTGCTGTATAAACATTTGTTCCATAATAAGTAGTTAGAAGAAAACAGCCCACTAGTAATTCACGGGCTCAACCCAGTACTGGAGGGGATCCATTAATGAGTAGGTTAGCCATAAAGAACTCTTAATAATTGAGATCCCAGAGCCAGGAGTGTAGCTCAGTGGTAGCATATTTGCCTAGCATTCAGGAGGCCCTTCGTTGATTCCCCATTAATTGCTCCTTCATCCTTCAATAATTAAGATCTGTAATAAATCCAGTGAACATCAAAAAGAACCTAGTCAACAGAACTAGCAAATGTGATGAATACTAATTAGTCTAATCTGATCGTTACACACTATATAAAAGCTGTACCACACAAGTATGTGTGACTATTTTGTCTATTAAAATTAAAAGTGTATTTTAAAAATTGGCAAAAAATATTCCTTTCATGGAGGATATGGAATGAGTCTAAATCATCTTTGTATCCTCAACATTAAATAATCTATGCCTAAATTTAAATGTTGATATACAGCAGCTGCTCCATATACCTACATTCATATTTACATGCATTTCTGAAAAGGTAATGTAAACATTTATTTATAAGTCTATCAATGATTCCCGAGTATACTATGCCAGCATTGGGTGAAAAAATCTCACAATTTCTCTAGTAACTATGTTCATGAATGGAGCATAAGAATTTAGATAATCTTGCTTCAAAATTCCTACCTTGAACTTTCTCATCCCTAATTAGCTAATATTTGGACTAATTAACAACTTTAGCACTAGCTATTCACCTTTAAAATAGGTATTACAATACTGAAACTATCCTGTTAATTTTTTTTCAGAACCAGGGATTTGAACTATCCTGAAGGATGCAAGTCATTTACATAATACCTCAGATCGGTAAGCACACAATCTGATTTTGGGTAAAATAAATGGCTACTATTACTTGGCAGTGAGTTCATATATAAGAAAGCAAAACTAATCTACAGAAGCTCACTTCTACTTTTGAAAACTAAGTTACTTTAAGCATTATTCTCTACTCCCTAGCTCATCAAATTAAAAACAATAAAAAGCAGCTTTATAAGTAAGGAGGGAAAGAAGGGTTGAAGCAAAGGGAGGAAATGGGAGAAAAGTTACATACAGGTATAAATTTCCCATGATGAGTATGATCATTATGCATATCAAAAGAGCATCAATAAAATTATTTTAAAAAGTAACAGCTGATGTAAGGACTAAATGCCACCCAAGCATAGCAGTGCACACTTGACAATTCCAGTATTCCGAAACAAGAGTCACAAATTCAAGACTAGCCTGAGAAGCTCAACAACACAGTGAGCCCATGCTCTAATATAAAATATTTAGAAATGCATTATACACCCCACATACACAAAATAACTAAAAGCCAAGATATGTAAGTTTTAATCCTTGCCTTCAAATTGACTAAGAAAAATCAAAGTTGTAGGCCTTAGTTTCCCATTTATAAATTTTTTATACTTTTGTTTCTTTATTAATATTTCTAGGAAAAGTCACATACATTATCAAGAAACAAGGTCACAAGAGGTCCTGAAACTGCAAAGCATATTTCATCAGAAAATTTAAAAAATATTAAGACAAAAACTTCTTAGTTATTTAAAGAAAATATGTACCTCCATTTATCTGACATAACTATTTACTGATGAAGGGTAGTAAGATGAAGCATATATATAAATATAATGTATAATTCAAGCTCCCATATTGCAAATTTCTAGGAGTTACTATTCCTGTGACAATCAGAAGAAATAATAATTAAGTCTATTAAAAAAAAAAAAAAAAGAAAAAACTGCCCCAATTCTCTTACAAACAAAAAGAAGCTAGATTCTAAACTGCCTCAGAGACTAAAACACACTAAGAAGGGTTTCAGAATATCACTTGCTCAAGAAAAGTACTTGATGGCAAACTGTTAAATCATCCTGAACTATCAAAGTAAACATAATTAGCAAAACCCCATCACTCATCCATAAGATTCTGTACATGTGCATTTTATCTCTTACATTAAATCACTTTATTGAATTCAATGACACATGTAAGGGGAAAAGTTTAAATGCTTATATTAAAAGCTGTTTACAAATAAGTTTACTGCCTTCAAAATGATACAAATCAGAGTGTAAAACAAGTGGATCGTATCACCACATGCAACAGTAAGGTGATTCACAGCAGCTGGTAGGTGTAAAATATAGCAAATGTGAGAGGAAAGTCTAAATTACAGATAAAACACAGACTATGACCTTATGTACTATCCTGGCAAAATCAGAATAATTTTAGGGAGAAAAAATTCAAAAGGAAGATGCACTGAAAGGGTTAAATTATACCAACTTATACAAATATTTGCCACTTATGCTCTATTAAAGCATGTAAGAAACATGAAAGCCCCCATCCAACAGAAATACTGAGAAAGCCCAGGCTTAAAAAGGAAAAATGATGCAAAAGTAAATTATAAGTATTCATTTCATAATCATTCTATTTTCTGATTATTTACTCATCCCTACACTTACACTGAATATACATATTCATCACACAGAAGCAAAAATCTCTAAGCTTCTCCCTACCTTAGCTTTTTGGTCAAAATGAATGCAAATAATCACGTGGGATTCAGCCAAGCAGTGACGTTAAATTCTGCTCTGTCAGAGAGAGCATCTGTCAAGCCCACATTTAAACTGCTGCCTGCCTGTGCAGCAGCTGAAGAACCGTGGATTTCATATTATAGACTAAAACCCCAGTAAAACTGCTCGGGGAGAAAAAAAAATCTTTCCTGCAGCTGCCAGGCAACAATAAAAGAAGAAAGGTAAATCCTATTCTTTTCCAATACAACCGAAGCACTTGATTCTAGCTCTGGTGCTTTACATTGCAGCTCAGTGTTATTACTAGAAATATGGATACTGAGAAGAGAACACAGCACTGCATTGTCCAGCCAGGAAAACAGCAGATGTAAAAAGCTTCAATGCATCAACTGTCGGAGAGAGTCAACAGTGCTCCAAATAGAACGAACAACTACAGTTCTTTTGTCTAACAAGAGAGAAATTGAAAGGGGAAATCTCAGAAGACTAGGACCCATATGAACAAGGAGGGTAACTCGAAGACAAGCCGACAGATGGACACTTTGGATACTGTGAAAAACAATCGCAGGAGGCAGACTGTTGGGGGATGTGCGCATGTTCGACAGCATCTTTTTTGCTGAAGTGATGGCGTGCCAAAAGTACTTTCAGTGGTATAATCCTCTCCACATAAATGGCCTGACCAAGGAAGGTATGTCAATATCTTGTGCATGATATTCATTTAAACTTGTTACCTTTCTATAGCCCCAGAGGCACTAATACTTAATAAACAAGTTCATATAGTTCACTGCCCTTGAAAGTATGAAAGGCTTTCTAAATATATGATTTTGAAATTTGTCATTGTTTAGAAGACAGTCTGTCACTGCTTTATTCAGCTAAGCATGTAGCTTGAAGTAATTCTGGAGTACAGACATGTAAGGGGGAAAAGACCAATAGTAACAAGATGTACTTAAATAATTCTCTGAGAAATTAAACTTTAAAAAAAAAACTATAGCCCTTTATAGAAAACAGCAACCCTCTATCAAATTAGGTCAAACTGAATCCTTATCTAGTAAATTTAAGTATATTCTTTAAAAGGGCTATCAAAATGCAATGTAGTGAAAAATACATTAAATAGTATTAGTATGCTCTTAATTATTGCAACGTGTTTTGCAAAGTCCTTTTAAAAGAAAATCTTAAGATCTTATAGTAGTATAATCTCCCCTTCCATCTCTTTCCAAATAATGAACACAATCAAAGAATGTATCAGTAAATTTTAGTACTGCTGCACTACAAAAGGATATTAAACAGAAAGAATTCGCACAGTATCACATAAGGTAGTGAGAGTTTATGCAGAGTACAAGACCACAGCAGAGTCACATGTTATTTTAGAGCCCATGAATACAACTTTAAACAAAGAGATTTTGCTTAGATTCTGCTAAAAATTATCCTATTTAAAATGACCTTTTATGTTAGGTAACAGATTCTACAGGATCAAAACTAAAATTGTTACTAGAGATTTTAAGAGTGAAATCCATGAACATAATATGAAAACACTGATATAAAAATATGTATGAACAGCAAAATAAGTTCAAAGATTACATATAATGTATGCAGTAAATGTGCTTATTGATATACAGTAATAAATGAGTACCACTGCATATGTATACAGGACAGAGATAAACTAAATAAGCTGTTTTAGCAGAAATAGCAACTCAGGGTTCAAGAACTTGGATATTTCAAAAATTTCACAACTCATCAAGATTTTTTTCATTGAGTTTCATATTAAACAACCAGAAAGCAAACATTCTTACAATGTACATAAGTCCATGCATTTCAGAATTAAACAAGTTCATGGGCTCTGCAGTATCTCAACACCAACTGTGAATCATAAACCATGAATTTTCATTCTAAATACTGAAATATATAAGTATTATACAAGAACAATGCGTGGTTGTAAAAATCAAGTCCCTCTTGGTACCTTTACCATTGTTAAAGTCACAAATTAACAATTTCATAAGGCAGACACCTCAAAAGTATAGAACTTTTTCTCTATTTTAAGTACCATGTAAATCTAGGACTGTTCCAATAGACTTAATGTGACAAACTTTTAAAAGTAAAATGATGAAAACTGTGCATGTGTGTACACACACAAGAAGTGAAGTGTATTTTATACCAACATTATTCCCACTAACTTCTATCCATAAGATATACACATCTGAAGTGTTGTCACTGAAAAAGAATGATAGATAAAACTATTTCTATTCTAAAAATATAAAAATGCAAAACTATTTAGCATGCCAAAATATTTCAATTTCTTGTCTTCTTACTCTTCAAAATTTAAAATAAGTATTCATTAGAGAATAATTTTATTATCCAATAAAAAAGGAAATCGTTATTATAATTTTATTTTCTTTTTAACAGGAAAATGATAAAATATGAAACACTTAAAATTTTGATGAAAGACACATGAGCTTCCTTCATTAATGGGAGATTAAAAATAGGTATCTACATACTTCAAGCTTATAGATTTTTTACATATAACTGTCATGAAATTTGAAATGTAACTACCAAAATTATGTAGTTATATTATAAACAAATTATGTTTCTATGATAGATTACATGATACTATGTTATTTTCTACAACATTAAAATATTCTGGAAATTTTATTTTGGGTGTATTATTTTCATAAAAATAATATAAATTATTTCTACAATATTTACCTTCATTCACTTCTTCAATCTTTTGCTCATTTAAATATCAACATCACTTCTTAAACCATAAATTTATACTTTTTAAAGATCTAAATGACAACCTGAAACAGATTCTGAGCATTGTTATAGCAACACAAAGCTGATTCATTTAATTTGTTTGGAATACTTGCAACAGATCAAACTAACTTTAAAAGTAACTTTCCTTTCTTTTAAATGTATACACAAAACCTAGAAATCTACTGGTCTCTTTATGAAAGGAGAGAGTCATTACTATTTACGAAAATAAATACATGATTTTGGAACAATATCTGAAAAAATAGTGTTCTAAACAAGGCCAACTATTTACAAGCACAAAAAGGAAAAACTGAGTATCTAAATCAGAATGCTCAACTCTATTATTTTCAGCTTAGCTCACAGCAGAACTATGTTTTGTTGATACAGTGAATAGCTTGGTCTTCATTACACTAATATAAGGTTAAAATTCATGAGTAAATATTAATAGCAAACTAAATTGTTTTTTAAAATCCCAAACCTTAAAAAAATCTGCCTACATTTATCAAAATTATTTTAGAAATATTATAATTGCTAAAAGCACTATGTAATTTCAGAAACTAGAAATTATTAAATGCTGATGCCTGTCCTGCTACACTTTAGAAATTCAAATTCCCACCTACTTGCTCCTCCTAGTGGCTGCTACTAAAATAGTACTTTCATTCATGTATATCTAACACTTTCAATCAAGTTTTAAGAACCTAATGTTACATAAATTTAAACTACAATTGTTCAAATTTTATGAGCATTCACATGCAAATGCTATTTTTTCTAAAATTAATTTATGTGAAGGTTAAACAATTTTACTAACCATGATTGTTCAGTATCACAGGCTAATCACATGCATTTACACGTATTATTTCAAATAAGTGTTCCTACATTAAAAATATTTTATTTTACTTGAAATATACCTATCAATTAAGAATTGACATACAAAAATTACATGTTGTCTTCTTTCTCAAAAGTTTTTCTCATTTAATGAAATTCAAAACTATAGCATTTCACAATAGGAGTGTCTCCACTCCTATTCTGGAAAAAAACAAAAATTAAGAACAAACAGTAACAAGTTTGTACTACTTACTGAAATCCTCGTAATAAGATAACCAGTTTTTAACATGTAGCATCATGAACTTCCCATACTGATACCTCGTAACTTACAAAAGTCTCACTTAAAATTTTTGTATTGTGCTATATAGAAAGAAGTCTTAAAATTTTAACAAATTCTGTACATGCAAACTTCTAACAACATAGCTCAGGAAGCTTTGTAAATATATGTTGTGAAAATTCAAATTTTAAATAGTTGGATTTGATAGTAATTACAGCTTTTTATTTCATAGCAAGCCTCAAAAAAGTGCTCTTCTGCCAACACCATAAATAATTAAAGGTAATTATTTGGTATATTATAAAATCAACTTTAATTCCTGGATACTTCACATTTGAGGTGAAAGATTAAAATTAGATGAGAGTACATGAAAATGTTGATCATTTATTACTGTCGAAAAATCCTACAACGAAGTTACTGGACCTTGAAAATTAATTCTGACAGGTGCATCTTCTCATTGACTTTCTCAACACAGTAGGGGCCAATGGAAACATGCCAAGCAGTGTACTGTGACTAACAGAACTCTGCCATAATCAACCTTGCACCGTCTGTCCCGCAACTGATACATGACCATTTTACAAAAAAGGCCACTGACTGTGCGCCATACCACCAATGGTATGTCAAATCAATTTTAATTAATGCCAATAAATTTCCCATCTGTTCCCAAGGCCTTCTTATACAGCCTTTGTCAGGAATCTAATAACATTTTTCTTTTCTAAATGCATCCAACTTTTAAGTCTTTTAACTTAGGTGGAAGATACAAATAAGCAGAACCAGTGAGACAGAGAACTAAATACAAGCAAATCTATTCATCTCCTTTTAAACAGTTCACTGTGTTACAAAAAATATATTTTTTTAAAGTAAATAATCCTGATCTCAGTGATGTTATACTGCCAAAGAGAAATACATTAAGAACTTTGTTTCTGGGTAATATATTTGCACAGCACAAGAAATATTTATTACCAGCATGTTTATTTTGCTTGTATCCAGAGTTCCTTTTAGGGAGTCCCCTAAGATCTGGCATTTTATAAACCTTTTTCCTTCATATTTATAGAATGACAGCGAGAGACACAGCGTGACTGAATTAGAAAATGACTATCAAAGAATACTACTGATTCAAAAGAAGAAAACAGTATTTCCAGCTACCAATATTTCTCACTCCATTACTGGATATTTACAACATGCTTCAGTGGAGAAGACGACACTGCTGCTTCGCAAAAATGACCTGGAATGGCAAGAGGTCTCTTTTCCGTACCCATCTTATTGGTGTACTTTCCTTAGTGTTTCTTTTTGCCATGTTCCTGTTTTTTAATCATCATGACTGGCTGCCAGGTAGACCTGGATTCAAAGAAAACCCTGTGACATACACTTTCCGAGGATTTCGTTCTACAAAAAGTGACACAAATCATAGCTCCCTTCGAAACATATGGAAAGAAACAGTCCCTCAAACACTGAGGCCTCAAACAGCAACTAACTCCAATAACACAGACTTTTCACCACAAGGAGTTACAGGGCTAGAGAATACACTTAGTGCCAATGGAAGTATTTACAATGAAAAAGGTACTGGACATCCAAATTCTTACCATTTCAAGTATATTATCAATGAGCCTGAAAAATGCCAAGAGAAAAGTCCTTTTTTAATACTATTAATAGCTGCAGAACCTGGACAAATAGAAGCTAGAAGAGCTATTCGGCAAACTTGGGGCAATGAAAGCTTAGCTCCTGGCATCCAAATCACAAGAATTTTTCTGTTGGGAATAAGTATTAAGTTAAACAGCTATCTTCAACATGCACTACTGGAAGAAAGTAGACAATATCATGATATAATTCAACAGGAATACTTAGATACATACTATAATTTGACCATTAAAACACTTATGGGTATGCACTGGGTTGCAACATACTGTCCACATATCCCATATGTTATGAAAACTGACAGTGACATGTTTGTCAACACTGAGTATTTAATACATAAGCTACTGAAGCCAGATCTGCCTCCTAGACATAACTATTTTACTGGGTACCTAATGAGAGGATATGCACCCAATCGAAACAAAGACAGCAAGTGGTACATGCCACCAGACCTCTACCCAAGTGAGCGTTACCCTGTCTTCTGTTCTGGAACTGGTTATGTATTTTCTGGAGATCTGGCAGAAAAGATATTTAAAGTTTCTTTAGGTATCCGTCGTTTGCACTTGGAAGATGTGTATGTAGGAATCTGTCTTGCCAAGCTGAGAATTGATCCTGTGCCCCCTCCCAATGAGTTTGTGTTCAATCACTGGCGAGTTTCTTATTCAAGCTGTAAATACAGCCACCTAATTACCTCTCATCAGTTCCAGCCCAGTGAACTGGTAAAATACTGGAACCACTTACAACAAAATAAGCACAATGCCTGTGCCAATGCAGCAAAGGAAAAGGCAGGCAGGTATCGTCATCGTAAACTACACTAAAAAGAATAATTTTTTTCAAGTGTGCAATCTGTAAATAAAGCTAAAAGCATGTATGATTAAAATACACTCATAGGACAAGTTTTAGTTAAAACCCATCACATAAAGGAATAAAAAATATTTTTTAAATTTCTGAAGATAATATTTAACAATAAAACATCATAATGACAAAAAGATTTCCCAAGTGAATAAAAAAAAAAAACTGTACAAGGGAATTCTGTGTATTAACATGCAATAACAAGTATGAATACATTGATGGTTCAATTCTTGTGTTAGGGCCAATAAAATGTACCTGCATATATTTTCACGTAAATTTTAATTTAAGAAATGAAGACAGTCAAAAGATTCATTTGAGATTTAGCTTTTCATCTCAATGTGTAATTTATATGTAAATAATACATTACTAACAATTTTAAGGACACTTTGTAATAGTGCAAAGGACAAACTTTCTGACAAAACTATTCTAGGGTTTTAAAAACTTAAATTCCATGCAATAAGGTTTAGTTGAGTTATTCCATAAACTGTCATAAAGTTCAGATTTCTCATCAATACTGTTTTCATCTATTTTTTACATGAGATACCCATTTTAATTTCTTTTATTACTCATATATATTAGGGAAATTATTTTAACATGACATGATAAAATGTGAAAAATTAATGTGTCTCAGGCTGAAGTTTTTATTTAGAAAAAGTTGTCAAATGTTACCAAATAGATATATTTCGTATTCTCACTGGTATTACAAGGCAAGCTAGCATTTTAATGAGTTATTCAATTAGATTAAATACTATACTCTTGAAGAGTACCACTATTTAACTTCAAGTATACCTGACTTCCAGTACTTCTGTAAAAATAAATCAGGTCCATTCCTCTAACTGAAGAAAAAGTAATCACCTAAAGGTATGAAGTGGAGATATTACAGGGAGGGAAAAAACAGCAGCAGTTACATTCAATATATTTTTAAGGTGCATGTCTGCCAAAATGCAACATATGGAGAGTTTATTTCCTGACAGCAGGTGTGCACATACCAACACTCAATCATTTGATGGCACCTATTTCTTTCTCTGAGTGCCAAGTTTACAAACCTGAAGTTTTTAATTTGGTGGATGACAAAATTTTGCATCATCAATTAAAAACTTTTTGAGGAGGGATGGAGGGAAAAAGTAAAAATGTTTAATGAACACTTGACTCTAGGATGAATAATGTATATGAAGCAATTTTATCGTTTTTAATAAAAATGGTAAACAAAAAACTTTACTGAGTGTTACGATACAAATATTTTTGTAGTAATTTAGGTTGGCTACATCATGGATTTTACAATCAAGAAAAACTAATCCATTAAACCTAAAGTAGTTGCATAAATTATCAGAATATTTACTATCTCATTTATAATAAAAACCATTTTTATCCATGACTATTATGAAGGGATGAATTATCAGATTAAAACTGTAATATGAAAAAATTTTAAGTTCGTATTTAGTATGTTGAATTCTATTTACATTCAATATATCTCCCATCTTCAAATTAGTAGCCTGTATCTACTCTACATCAAGTAATTCTAAAAAATGACCTAATAGCTATTTATTTCACCTGCTCTTGGCTCAAGTCTGTCTTTCTCTTAACTTATTCTGATTGTAGAATCCCTAAAAGCAAAACCACACATAATAGAGTGGCATAAAAATGGTTTGATAAAAATGGATTTCTTCCATCATTACAAAACAATTTCCTCTAAGTAATTTGTATCTCAGAAGTTTCAAAAAGACAAAAAGGAATATCTGAGTACACAGATTATGTAAATGCCACCAGAATCTGAGTGGTATTCATCCAAATTATGTGTATTATCTTCAAAAGGTAGTATTATACTTCTCTTGTGAGAAAGATTAAGTTTGAAAAAAGTAACTTACGAAAAACAATTCTTAGCAAACACCATCCTGCTATCTCAAAAATTATTTTATAATCATCTCTATATTACTAATCTACCTTGAAAAATAATAATCCAATGACATTCTGAGTCTTCAGAATAGATCCAACTAAGTAAAATTCTCAGTAATGAAGAAAACCCTTTTTTAAAATAAATATTCTATATTAACTTGACTTTTCACTTTCAAACATATGAAATTGATTTCTTGCGCAAAATAAAATCTTTTATCTTACCAATTAACTATGTCCTTTATTAGTACTATGTAATTCTTGACACATGTAAAGATAATTTTAAATAACAGCACTGGTTGTAGTAAAACACTACAGGATCAGTTTGTAACACTAAAGTGTTAAAATGTTCATGACAGGACTGAGGTTTTTATGTCTTGCTGCCAGGAAGCTGGAGTCACCAGTGGTACACTGATACTATCCCACTGGGTGGCTTTTTATTAATTTTATTAGTGAAAAGACTGATAAAAGTGATCAGATACATCAATACCAATGGTATGAGCCACCCAAAGGGATAGTCATGTATGCACTACAGAAAGCTTAAGCCAGCAGGTATATTTATTTTAGAAGTCAAAAATATCAAGTTTTGATACTTCAACTAATTCCAATTTCTCATTTGGTATTGTATGTAGCACAATCACATACAATCTCAACTGAAATCTTATTTCAATTTATTTCAGAAAATCTTAGTAAACACAGTAACAGAAGCAGAACTATTTACTGACTTGCAAACAGTTATTTAGTACTGTGTTAATGACCTCATAACACTATAAATTATTATAATTATTTAGACTGATACAAGAAGTTAAATATGTAAGATCACATAGCTAATAAGAACAGGTTTCTATTCCAAAGATCATGTATTAAATCATAATGCTGTTATATATTTTATGGTGACAAATGTGAAAAGTACTACAAAGCTAAGCAGAAATGGCCCCTTGCTCTATTCTTCCATTCTCTGCTTGTTCATTGTTTTCCAGAACCTCCAGGCTTCATAGCCCTTTTCACTCATTAGGTGCAAATAATGATAAGGGAAAGGAGAGAACATCAATTTCTTAGACATTCTCTGCTCTCCTTTCTAGCTATGGGCAAATGGTGACCACAACCTTTATAAAGCACAGGCATTACTGCTTATCTCTTGCTCCTTTGGGCACAGAAATACATCTGTACACAGCAGGTGGGTGGTGCTTAGAAATTACAGACGGTGCTTTTTACATGACACACAAACCATTTTAGTACCAAAGTGGCACTGAATTTACCCACTATACTGTTTAGGAACTTCCTATTTTGAGATAGAGGAAACACCAGTTTAACTTACTCAGGTATGCCCCCTTGTGCCATTTTAATTGCTTAGCCAGAAAATTTAACTATTAAATTTGTAAAGACATAAAAAGAAAATAATCAGTATTTAAATACATTTCTAAAATACCTCAAAGGACATATTACCTATATGTTATTTGCAAAAGACTTGTAATGTACATCAATACTAAAGTGAAGCACTCTGAATGTTATGAAGAAACCTATCGCTGTATATTCTTGTAAACATCACTCATACTCTTCCAAGCACGAATTATAAATGTACCACTCTCAAAATACAATTTGCCAGAGGAAAGGAAAATGTTTATCTATATAAAAATTATTTCGTGTTCCTTTATCACAAGAAATGAATAAAGCCTAACTTCAGCTAAAGTATCCATACAATTACAATTCAGTGATCTACTTATTTTAACTTTTACCTGAATCTTAAGAGTCAAGATTTAAATATCACTTTAAATAGTATACTGACCTAAATACTAAAAGAAATAAAACAAGTTCCAGCATCATAAAAAGTAATAAACAGGAAGCTGTAATGTTAAATTCAAGCTTTTATAAATAAACTGTAAGTAAATGGTCAAAAGATACTTATTTACATAAGCCAATGTGACTTGTTTGCTTCACTGTAATAATTATGACTAAAAACATTTTAAGTAAACAGAATACATGACATCCTGCTGGCAATGATAATTTCCCAACACTTCTAAAGTTTTGAAAAAGGATAATAAAGTCACACGACAATCGCCTCAACAAATTTCCTTAAAAGTACTTAAGTCTTTTCTAGTTATTATTTCAATATCCTTAAAAAATTGAGAACACAAAATCACTTTCAACACCATTCTATTACCCAAAATCCTGCGTAACTGTCCAACAAAATTAATAGCAATGAGAATGTCCAATGTCTGAAGCACTTAATGAGACATTTCTTCGTAATTTAACAAATGTAAACAACTCAAAAAATAAGAAATAAGGGATAATCCCAACAAAAAGTAGGATTTCTATAAAGAAAAATAAGTTTTGTTGAGAGGTATAAAATTTTCTCACAAAAAAGAAACTATTTTTTAGATAAGAAGAACTTTTTAAAAACATGGAAAAAGCTCTTCAACATGTTTTGGTCATCAACATTTTAAAACACACTAGGAAGGAGTTATTACAGGGTCAACTTAAGCACAACCAAATCTTAAATATAGTTTTATTTTTGGTGTGGATGAAGATCACAAAAGCAATATAAAATGAAGATGAGAAAAAGACATGAGGAGATTAAAAAAAAAAAAAAAAAACACTGGGAGTGATCCTAAGAGAATCTACTACAAAGCAGTGTCAATTCTGATGTAAATTGGCACAAGCATTAAACAGTCAAATTAAAAAAAAAAAAAATTACAACTAGAAGAGATCACCATGTTCATAATAGCATCATGAGTAAATCAGAATTTAGTAATTGCTCAATATCCCATTATTGAACAAAATAGGAAAATGGTTAGGATTTAATATTTAGGATTTAAGTCAAGTCCTTAACATATGTTATTACTTAACTTCTAATATTACAAAAATACAGCCGGGCGTGGTGGCTCAGGCCTGTAATCCCAGCACTTGGGAGGCTGAGGCAGGAGGATTGTTGTAAGTTCGAGACCAGCCTGACCTACAAAGTGAGTTTAAGGCCAGCCTGAACTGCATAGTGAGACTCTGTCTCAAAAAGGCAAAAATAATAATAAATAATAATATTACAAAAATAGACTTCAGGTGAAATACAAAATATAGTGCTCTACTGATAACTACCAAACTTGCTATTAAATTTTTTAATGTGATGAAGAGGTGCTGACAGCAAGACAGAAAATTCTTATTAAGCCTCTCTCATAAAAATCAGGACACAAAACTATGTATAACATGGTCCTTATACATATACAATCACAATCACATCCCAGCAAATAAACACATAACAAATAAGAAGGATGGAGATTTCTGGGCAATGAATAATGGTCATTTAAGTTCTCATATTTTTAGGTCTTTTTTTCTATGTAAAAGTTAAATATAAAGTCCTTAACAAGCTAATGAGCATCAGATTGGTTTGTACTGTATCTTCTACAAATGGCAGACTCACTATAATCACTGAATATACTCTAATTTAACAAATATCAAATAGGTTTCAAATATTTTTAGAGAATCTTGTAAAGCTAAATGATAATCACCAAGGGCCAGCCAAATAGCTCAGCAGATTAAAGCATTAAAGCACCTGCATAGGCACACACAGGGACTGGGAGTTCGATCCCTGGGCCTGCTGTGCCAGCCCTGCCCCAGGACCCACTGAGAAGGCAATTGAGACTGTGCATGGTGGTGCCCTGTAATCCCAGCACTTGGGAGGCTGCAAACAGAAGATCACCAAGAGTCCAATCTATGCAGTGAGACCCTGTATACCCCATCCCAAATACAAAAAAAAAGGATGATCATCAAAATCTATTTAACAGAGAAGCTACACTAGATGATCTTCAAAAGACACTTTTTAAATCATTCATCAGTTTTTGACAGCCTACTACTTGCCAGATACAGACACAGGCATTATGACAATAACCAGACATGATACCAAAATACGGTCTACCTGAATTACTTACTAAATGGTGTCTGTGTATTTGTATAGCTACACACAAAAAAAGATAAATCTGTTCCTCAGTCCAATGAGAATAATAGCCAAATGAATGGAACAAAGACCTAAATGTAAGTAACAAAATACTACTTCCTGGGGGCAAGGGCATGAATTTCTTTTGACTTGAGAAGAAAGGAAAATGTCCTAAATATCAGAAATAATGGAATTTAGACATATAGTTATTTAAAAACCTGGGAATTTTTCTTTGCATGGCAGTAAAAAAAAAAAAATCATCAACAAAATTAGAAGTCACAAGAAAAACTTGGAGAAGATATTTTCAATCCCTACCCTCTAGGTCTCAGAGTGAAAAGACACAAGTGTAACATCAAGAAATTTAAGTAAAAACTATCCTTTTATGCTTGCATAAGAAATATCAATACAAACTATCCAATATCTCTAAAAAATATGTATCTCTCAATACACACAGAGAAAGGTATCAGTCAAAGAGTTACAATAGCAAGAATAATTAGAATATAGTCTCTAAAACATATTTTGTTAATTCCAGATCTGGAGTAGAAAATATACTAGATATACTCAATAAATATGCCAAAAACTAAGAAAGTAAAAATTAATGATGTTATATCTAAACAGCCTAAGACCCAACTTAAAAAGGCTCCTACTTGTCTAAACTAAGTAATTTGATAACTATGTGAGAAGATGGCTAGGTTTATTGTGTGTGTGTGTGTGTGACACACACACATCATGCTCAATATACACAATAAAATTTACTCTTTTGGCGGAACAGGGATTGAACTCAGGCCCTTGCACTTGCCAGACAAGTGCTCAATAAAATTTACTCTTAAATTGAAATCAAGGAAAATATAGAAATTTTGAGAGGCAAATTCTGATTAAAATGAATTGAGAAACAAGTAGGTACAAATTAAGTTTATAATAATAATTTGAAAACTTGTGCTCTTTAGATGTAAAGAAATCAGTTCTTTACCCAGAAAACTGGCAAAGAAAATCAAGAAAGAAATGGTCTCTCTCTTTTTTTTTTTTTTCCTGGTTCTGGGGATTGAACTCGGGACTTTTGCACTTATTCTACTGAGCTACCTTCCTAGCCCCATTGTTTTAATAAATCTTGTAATTGAACCAAAAAGAAAAAGGTTAGCAATTAGAGTATAATGTTAAGTATATGACAAGTGTAGAAAAGACCCTTCAAGATTCCTCCTTGGACTATTTATAACCTAAATTATTTCATTTAAGAAAAAATTCTTTGTTTCAACCAGCACCCAGGCCCAGCGTGTGTGAGTATGACTGCTCAGAGACCTCCAGATCTTCATTCTAGCCCACGTGCAGGCCTGCCATAAGAGTGGGAATACCCAGCACCAAAAGGACACTCACTCCAGCCAACACCTAGGCCCAGCGTATGTGAGCATGTGTGTGTCACAGTGACCATGTGCATCTACCATATCTTCACTCCAGCCAGCAACCAGGCCAGGTGTTTGACTTGGAACACCTGTCTGTACACTGGATCCTCATGGCAGCCAATACCCAGGTCAAGCATGTGTGTGGAACTCTCTTCACCAGACAGGTCCTGTCCAGGTCCACACAGTGGTTATCAAGGAAATAGCAGTAGCTCTGTCCCACAAGTGACACCTGGTCACCGGTAAACGTCATGGACACCATCCATGTCCACTAAACACTAGAATTTTGTCCAATATCCTATCCTCAAACTATCAGAAGTGCTGGTCATACATTTGCCATTCCAGTATTTTTGTTATGTTTTATTGTTAGTAATTCTTTACTATCATAAAAATGTTTTCTTAGTTGATATTTTTGTATATATTAACCTATTCAAATACTGTGTGAGTACTCCGAATTGATCTTAGATTCTTACATATGATACACTACATTCTGACCTCTTAGTTGGGCTCACAATTTTTGAATATGGCTTGAAATATTTAATTAATTAATTAATTAATTTTACAATGATGGGCGCTGATCAGAATCATATCTAAAATGTCAGGCCCGGAAGCCTCAAGGAAAGAGATTTATGATAAAGATTGCAAATGGGGAAGTACAGAGGTAGAGTATTTAACTGTCTCTGATTGGTTCTTATATATCTTATGAGATATTTAATTTTGAATTATTAATTTTCTGAATACTGTTTAGTTTTAATTTTTGTTTTATACTTCATACTGCATCTTTGACTTATAATCTACTTATAAGAGATGGTATGATATTTTCTCCTTAAGGTATATAACCTGACATAAGACTGACACTCTTTTGTGGAAATCTTCAAGAACCATTTTTAAATAAGTTTGTCTAATATTATTATATTTTACACAGTACTGCATAACCAGTATTTTGAGAGCTTTTTATTCTTTATCCAGTATCACACAGCAACTTTTTTCTATGCATATGTTTTAATGATTTTTTTCATTACAATTAATTTTGGACAACTTCATTTTTGTGTATCTCAGTATGATTCTATTCATATTTTTTGTGTAAAAGATTCATTTTTCTTGGAAATGCTGTGCTACAATTTTAACTAAATTCAGGAATTTTAAATCCTTAAATATTTATTGCCTACCCCCTTCTACTTTGAGAATTTTAATTATATAAGTTTCTTGATTTTTGATAGTGTACTTGTATGACTGATCTTCATGTTTATTTTAGGCAATTTTTGTTACATTCAAGTTTATAAATAATTTTTTACAATGTGCAATCGATTATCAATCTCATGTTATATATTCATTTCAGAAACATTTTTCTAAAATTCACTGTCTACATCTTATATCTTTCACATTTAATATTTATCTAGAATTTTTAATCTGCTACATAGTTATTATAATTATTATTGATTTTCAATGAAGAATGAGTTTTTAAAAAAAAGATTATCATCCACATATACTGGGCTTATTAAGTTTATAGTTACTTACAAGTTTACATTCATGACAATAACTGAGAAAACAAAGACACTGAAATATAATTATTACCTATTCTCAAAAAGAATATCAGCTGGCCAGATAGCTCAGCAGACTAACACGCTTGCTTAGGCAGAGAGCTGCGGCTGGGGTTCAATCCCCTGCGTGCCAGGCCAGCCCTGCCCTTGGGGTGCCCTTAAAATGGCAATTGAGACTCGGCATAGTAGCGCACACCTGTAAGTCTAGCACTTGGGAAGATGAAAACAGCAGAATCACTATGAGTCCAATCTACCTAGTGAGACCCTGTAGAGCCTACAGCAAATACATTTCACTATGTAAGCACAGATAGAATAAAAGACCGTATCAAGTATAAGTGGTTTTGTTACACACTTGGAAGCATTTGACCTATGTGAGGAAAAGAAAAAACTGTGAAGAAACTGAGTATGAGAAAAGAAAAAAAGACAGCAGATTCAAATTTGAATTACAATTATGCCTTCACAGGATAAGCAGAGAAGAACCATTTTCCTTAAAGATTAGCAAAGATTACAAAAAATTCTAGTTTATGATAGAAAAAAAGAACAAAAACATTCTAGGATAAGTCACTTATTAAAAGTCATTTAAAAACATTTTTACTTGTTAACCCATGTTTGCAGCACACGAAGTTTCACAATCCTCTTAGTAGGTCCCTGTACATAACCTATCTTTATTCTTTTATAATCCATCTCCCACCCCACCCACAGCCTTCACTTCATCTCTAAATCCCCTTTCCTCATTTTCATTATTTTTATTTCATATTTATGATATACATAGTGTAATTCATTGTATGCAGCCATTGGTACATGTTTATGACACATAGTAAATCTTTTCAATCCCCCTCCTCATTCTCCTAAAAGTCGTTTGTTTTAAAGACTAAAATTAACTACCTCAGATTTGAGTTACTATTGTGCACAGTAAGCCCCAAACTCCACTATCATAGAAAACTATACTTTCATCAGATAGACATGGAATACTCATATAAATAGCTAATGATCTTTTTCAAATTCTAGAAAATTTCAAGCAGTAACAGATTTCCTTTGGAAAACCACTCTACTCTACATTTACAAAGCTCTGATAAAGCTGTTGGTTAAAGTAACCTGCCTTGCTGAGACAAGTTTTGAGAGTTCTCTTTTCTAAGAATCTGAAACTTGACAGAAATAAACATCTACACAAAAGTAGCTAAGTGAAATTCATTTGAACGTGTAAGTTTACTCTGAAGAAATTATCCTTTAACTCCTGCCACCCCTGGATCCCTAGAGCTGCTAAGAGTGCCATCCCATTTTACCAAAATGGAAATGGTTTTTCTTGAAATTCGCCAGAATTTCATTTTATTTTGCTTTTCTTTCTTCAGTTATTCAACGTATGTTTACGACCAAAGAAGCCACATAGAAAACCCACTACTAGCAAACTTTGCAGTAATGAAATTGCTCCTGAGTCCTATGATGATTATGCCCTTTGTGTGCATCTGCCAAATTAGGTAGGGCTATGAATCCAGGAAGTACTCTGTTAAAAATTTCTGAACTATTCATAAGGTACTCAAGTCTACAAGAACTAGTTTTCATGCATATAACATAATGTTCCTGAGGCTCTGGTACAATAAGGGTTTGAGGCCTGTGTTCCTAACATAATACTATTATAAGACAAAGCCAACATATTCCCAAAGTAGCCATAAAACTTTCTGCCTGGGCCGGATACAATGTAAAATGTTGTCTGAACCTAGAAATTAAACTGGCCCACTGTTTCACTCATAGTCCCTTGAAATTTGTACTTATGTTTTGTTTAAAACTGCTTTCCTAAAAAAAATAAAATAAAACTGCTTTCCTTTTACAGAATGGTCTTCTGTTAAGGTAAAGGGGGGAAAAAAACAATGCTACACTTCTGATAAATTTATGCAGAAAATGAAGAAAACAACTCTTTTGTACTGAAGAAAGACAATAATTTGAAAGGAGGGAGGAGGTAATCTTGCTTTTTAAAATAAATTCCTAGCCAAAGTTCTTAAGTAAAATATTAAAAGTATTTGAATGTCTGTAAAGTATATTACATTCAACATATTTAAGCCAATTTATATTTTCTTAAACTCAAATTTAGTACCTTTTCATCATTCTCTTAGTCCATGGTAATTCCTGTTAAGGAATCATCTTAGCTACTTCTTTCTCTTGCTTATTAAATATAACTATGCAAAGGACCTCCCTGATGGAATGCATTTGCTTTACTTCAACTTACCCCACTACAACAATACTTCTTTACTTTTGAACTCCTAAATACCTTTATAACCTACCTATCAGTTTCCTCAAATTCATGTATCGTTCCCTATACTGCAGCCAAAATGCTACTTTCAAAACACAAAGCTATTCATGACACAGCACTGCTTCAATGGTTTTCCACTGCAGTTAGGACAAATAACAAAATTTCTAAAATCCTTAAATAACTATTGAGTCTCACAAATCATTCTCTTCCTCACTAAGGTTAATCTTGTGGTGACTCTTTTGATCTTATTCCTACCTTCTACTTCACTATAAAATTATTCTCTCTCTCTCCCTCAAGAGTTACTTAAAAAGCAAGAATCAAGTCCTGGATGAGAAACACTGAATTCAAATTTAACTCAATAAAATAGCACTAGCCTTTTGTTTAAATCTTTTTATTTGACAGAAAACTTGGTGAAGGTTTTTTTATACAGTGAAAAAAGATAATAGTGATATAGAGAGAAGGGATTCCAAGGTGTTAGAAAGGATTGTAGTGCTTCTTGACAGCTGGATACTGGAGGTGATGTAGAAAGAAGTTAAGTTGGAATGGATGATAATTGACAGCAGAGACGAGACTGCCACTTACTGAGAGAAAACACATGACTCAAGAATGTAAAATAATAATAAAAGGATTATTATATATGTACTAATCCCCATAATCATTACACATGTCAACCATATATCAATGAAAATAAAATAATTTAAATAACCCGATTCAGACAAAATAATAAAAGCACTACTGACCAATGAATAAAAGAAATTGCATGTGGCACAAAAGACCTAGTCTATATGTTACAATCATTTAATAAATAGAGGAAAGGATGAGAAGTTCCTAAAACTATAACACATACTGCGAACTGAAAACACATTTAATAAATATTATTGAGGTGCATGTCAATCATGTCAAGGATTCTATTCTCATCACTGAAATATAGAGCAAGAAAGACAAGAAAAACATGATCTTCTTCAGGTCCCTATTGTTGAAGAAAGAAAAACAAAGAGTGAAAAAAAGGTCCCTAAACAATAACCTTGGGGCTGAGATCTGCACTGTATTTGTCAGGTGTTCTGGGGCACACATGTAATCTCAGCATACTGGTAAGATGATTCAGGACAATCGCAAGTTTAAGCCAAACCTCAGCAACTTAGCAAGACTCAGTTCTCAAAATAAAAATTAATGAACATGCTGGGGATGTAGCTTAATGCAAAGGCTCTAGCTTCATTCCTACTGGGAGGTGGGGGAGGGAGGAAGAAGGCAGAGCTGGGATGGAGGGAGAAAAGAAGGATGTTGGTCTAACAGCACAGAAAAAAAATGGTCCAAACAGAATTGGAAGTACTATGGCCAGGATGTAAACAAGATAGATTGTAATGGAGCAGAAACACAGCCACGACCTTTCTTATCCCTCCACAATAGAGTATAAAACTGGGTGGATATAATTCAGTGGGTTTCTGAATTCAGATAGAACTAAATTTTTTACAACTTTATTTCCAACGAAGTTTAACTGAAATTAATAATTCCTTCATAAATATACTCAACATCCCACAATACTCTTAGCAATGACCATGGTTTTGTCACTTAGAGAAATCAGATATTTTCTTATACTACAATTAATAGCGATATCATGAAAATATCATATATGTTCATCACACTTAGTATCTTGACATGTAAAGCTGGGTGCGGTGACACACACCTGTAGTCTCAGTTACTTAGGAGCTTGAGATAGGAGTGTTATGAGTTTAAGACCAGCCTACATAACTCAGAGTCTCCCACCTCATTTTATTTTAAATCTCAGCATTTATTTCATTGGACACCAAATCTTGTTACATAATACATTAGCAAAGAGGGACAAATTACCAAGTAATGAATGTATTACTTTTAAAATACCATAACTTTTCTCAATACAACTCATTTTTTCTTAAATATTTTATTTTCTATATTAAAAATAATATTTAGAGATAGACTTCAAAATGTCAAGCAGATCTATGGCATACAAAAAAATTATAACCCACTTATAATTTAAAAGTAAAAGAAACTTAAGAATCCTAACTAAATTTATTGCTTGTTTGGATCTTATTTTCAACAACTAGCCTACAGTTAAGACATTTCTCAGAAATATCAAAGAAAACAGAAAATAAACTGGGTATCAAATACTACCAACATAGTTATTTTGTGATGTACTGTTAATAGTATTGTGATAATGTCCTTAAACTATGTTTTAAAGATGTAAAGCATAAACAATCAAAATGGCAATGCCTGGACTTTGCTCTAAAATACTTCAGGAAAAAAGGGCGTAGAAGAAAGAAGTAACAGTAGCCTTAATCTATGTGATGGGAAGATGGAAAACTATGGGCTATTTTCTTTATGCCTGAAATTTTTCCTAATTAAGCAACTAAAAATATGAAACCAAAAAAAAAAAGGCTTCCCCTTTTTTCTTAGCTGCTTTGTAAAGAAAGATTCCTCTCAGGAAGAAGAAGAAGAAAAAAAAAAAAAAAGCAAATCTGAAAGAGATGCTCTTTTGTTCAAGGCTGATGTCCTCAGGCCAAGATGTCCAACTGATAAAGGAACAAGCTAACTAGGGATTTTCCTCTTTCGTATTATGTTCAATGTGGACAGCAGAAATCATTAAAACTTCCTGCAATGCTACTCATATGTTGTGTGAATGCACTACCTCTAAAGGTACTTGTGCAGTCACTTCTAAGAAAAGAGAACCTATCTCATTATATTATCTGTCTGGGTCAAGAAAATACATGTTTGATCAAAACCATGTATCCTGGCATTGCACATATCAGTGGTTTAAGAAAAATAATCCTATAATCTTAAAGTAACAAGTGCCAATTAAATTTGGGTTTTATGTTTAGAAGAACTTGACAATTCAGTAGAAGACATATTCTAAGCAGCTGTAAAAATACATAAAGGATGCTGTGCTGGGTCATTGTAGTTTTTAGGACTGGTAGAAAGCAAAAGGCTTCTATTGGTATGGGAAAGCTGTACTGAGCCACATCAGACAGTTTCCAAGTTAGCAAAACATGATTATGCCTGAAAAGAAGTCCTTTCCAATTTTGTAACAGGGACAGAAAACACATCACTCTAATCTCGGTATATTTAATTTTGGTATATTTGCTTGAAATGCTAGCAAGGTCCTACAACCTGCAAGAAGGTAGACTGTTAATCATCTCTTATTCTCTATGCTTATTTATCCTTTTATTCTTCTAATTTATCATCTCACTCATCAAATTACCTTTCATCAAATATTTGTCTCTGCATGCAAATTCTTTTCTTGGCCTGGCTGAGAAAGCCCTTCCAACTGTTTCCCAAATATGGTATAGTCATACCTTCATACTCAATTGCTCTGACACTCATCAAGTTTGATACTCAATGCGTTCTGACCTGAAAATTCCATCCTGATACTTGAAGTTTAGTACTTCATTAACAAGATAGAGTTTATAAAGTAGATTTCCTTGTTACTTGCTACTTTTGCTTCCAGCCAAAGCAATCTGTTTGGTACTAGTCATTTTTTGGTACTCACTGTACCTTCCAAAACTAATCAAATGACAAGTACTAAAATACCACTGTGTATTGTCACAAATCAAAAAGGTATCTTAGCAAAATCTGCACATTCTTAGGCTGGGGAGACAGCACAACACTGTAAACACCTGCCTGGCAAATACAAGGACCGTAGCTTGATCCCTAGCACTACATACCTTGCTAGCCCTGGTGCCCTGGGTGCACCAACCAGCCCCAAAACACACTTGTAACCCAGCAATAGGGAGACTGAGACAGGAGGATCACTACAAGTCTGAAATGTATTGTAAGACCCTGCAACAAATAAATAATCTGTACACCCTTTCATTCAGTATATTAAAAAGTTTAAAAAGTATCAAAAACTTAATGCTATTTTCCTTTAAGTAATAAACAACTTCTGATTATAAAAAATTTGCTCTGAAAATAGAAAATTGGTAATGCTTCACTACTGAAGAATACATCTTATAGTTTTCTCACTAGTTTTACTATAAAACTCAAATACATCATCTTGCATTTACTAAGATACACAAAAAGTTTTAACCAGAGTCTAGACAACAATCATTATGTAATTAATGCTTAATTTTAACTGTATCATACATAATCTATATATACCAAGGATCTGTGTCTACAGAGCATCATTTCTAATTCACCCAAATGCCAATTCCTAAAATGTTAGGCCCTTAATATCTATGGTTATTAATCAAGTATTTTGCAGTAAATACTTGTGTTTATTATGCATTAACAAGAATGAACTTCATTTACTATTGCAAACTTAACCATTGCAATAGTCCCTTACTACTTCACAGTCTGATTTTCACAAACTCGGATTTCCAAAAAATATTACTCTAATCCCCCCCCCCCCCCCCGAACCGGGGATTGAACTAAGGCCCTTGCACTTGCCAAAGAAGTGCTTATTCCATTGAGTCATCTCCCTGGCCCCTAATCTAAATTCTTTATCGCAGACTTCTCATTTATCACAGGATTTTTCAGCACCGTAGTGTATGCTATGTTGTTAAAATTATGTAGGTTTACAAATTTAGAAAATGGTTACGATCATTAGAAATGTTTTTAAAAGTGTGGGAAAGGTTTAATAGAAGTGTGGGAAGGGTATATAAAGCATATCTTTATATATAACGATATGTCGCTACTTCACTGATTTTCACTTATTGTGGGGGTATTTGCAAAGCAACCTATGGATAAATGAGGAATCACTATATTCTATAAATTTTTGTTAGAAATAATTTCGTGTTCTATAATTCAGTAGCCCAAGTTTATCATAGCAAGATTTTGTGATTTTTTTTTTCTTTGATCCCAAGACCAGTTTAATCTTTTTTTTTAATGAAAGACCTAGCCACAACCATGGCTATCTAATATGAAATAATTTTGAAGTTAGACTTTGCTACAGATTTGACTGTTTCCTAATATTGGACCGTAGAACCCATACCATACTTTTCTTTAAAAAAAGCAATGATACTATAATGGTAGCTAGCTGTGCATCTCAAGAGTTGCACTGGGGGAAAACAAGAAGCTATTTTTGCATTCACCCACTTGGTGCATGGAACAGCAAGATGTATGCATATGTGTCAAAATGTAAACAGATGAGTTTTACCCATGTAATGCACTGTGCTAAATTTCTGTGTATTTATAATACTTTTTTTAAGCATTTTCTTCTGATTTTTCTTAAAGAATTAGCCCAATTCACAGGCTGAAAGTGTGCGATCAGGTGACTCACCACCAATAATGACTTGGGTCATGTAAGCAAAGCAGTTAACAAGACAGAGAAATTCAGAATGTAGATCTTGATTCAGATGAGGAAGAAAACAGTAGAGCAAAGATTGGATTAGTCAAAATGCCACAAAATGTTCGTGTATACTTTGAACAATTCAATGTTCTTGCTAGGGATGAAACTTATTGGACCGAATGTCAACACTAAGATTCAATGTTGGAAGTTGTTGTAGTAGATAATATGCTACAAGATGTTTTGAAATACACTTATAATGAAATACAGGTAAAAAACATTCTATACAGATTAATAGTAATTCTCAAAAATATATTTATCATGACATCTCACAATCTCAGCTGAAGGCCTTCATAAAAAGACTTTATCATTCTACTCATTAGAACCTAAAGGATTTATGAAAAAGTGACAGATGTAGCACTGAGATGGCATTCAAAATACTCGGTTTCACAACAGAAGCAAAGCCATACAGTTACATGTACAAAATAGGTAAGGCAATAATCCTGAGAATCTTCAGAAGATTTTCAAATCTAGCAGTTAATTGGAAGAATTCACACCCTGACTATATATTCTGATACCTTTAAACTAAGCACCTGTACTGCAGATGGTAATTTGTAATAGTAGGTTCATGCTTGGAGTGCCTGTCATTCTGGTCTTCTAAATACGTGTTGCAGATGTTTGTTTAAAAAGGAGGAAGGTAGTGAATGAAGGCAGGAGACAGTAAAAGGAGTGTTGTGGGACTCTCCTATTAAAGGCTGTGTATGGTCAGATTTCTAAACTTATGTGTAAACATAGATAATTGTTTATTCCTATTTTTAAAATATATTTTAATTTTTACATTATATTTTGTAGGGACTTAAAGTTTAATACATTAATGCTTGATGAAAAATACCTGTTCCATGTTAAGCCTAAGATGTTCGATATTCAGATAGTGAGCAGGCTAGGCTGCACAGTAATAACAATAAGCTTCTCTTCTGAAGGGTTAACAACCTAAGTTTACAGACCAAAAATTAGAGAAAAAGGAGGGCTACAAGGACAGCCAACATTTTGGCCCTAGCCTTTCAAGGTCAATTAAGACTCAGGACATAGGAGAACCTGAACTGCAACATCATGCAACTCAGTTGTGCCCCAAATTTTCTGACCAAAGAGCTTATGGAGCCAAAGAGGAAAGTGATCAATGTCGTCGTGTGCCTAAGGAGAGTCACATGGTGATAAAACATTCTCTCAGACTTTCACGGAGAACAAATTGGTTAAGCAATGGCCATGACTTATCTACATGATTGACACAGACAAAGGATCTACAAACTGCGGTACAGGGTCTCAGGATAAATCCTGAGGGGATTTGACTGACCTTAATCAGATAGAAAAGCTACAACTCTCGTAACATAGGTCTTACTTTATCTTGGTCTTAGCCATCCAGCAGAAAAGTATAAAAAGGGAAGTATAAGAAATAAAGCCATATTATTATGCTGAGCTGTAAAGACTCAATTCAACAACTTCTGACATTGCCAGACATATGGAAAACCCAATACTATTATGGACTACTGGACTATTTTGAAATATTTTGCTGAATTCACACACCTATATTTAATTGACAAAAGTAAACAAAAAAAGGGGGATACGAATGAATGACCATTTTGTATCTGTATATTCAAAATAGTTAAGATAGATATACAGCTACATTCTCTTAATTCAATGAATAGAGGGATTTGTTCTAATAGTGTTTGTAAATAGAGTATCATGTCTGCATCTTGTACAACACATAACCACTAAGAATACAATATGTATTAATTATTGAAACTATCCTACTAATTTGATTTGAAATTGTCTCATTGCTATTTGTTTCTCAATAAAGTTATGGGGAGAAAAAAAAACAATAGTGTGTAATATAAAAACCACCTTTTATCTTATTTTGAATGTGTTCCTTTTCTAATGTCTTAGCTATTATTATTGTACTCTTTTAAATTTTAAAAAAGCAAAGGATAAAATGAACAAGAAAAATTGATTTATTGGAAGTTAATGTTTAATTGTCTGACAAATCTTGCATAACTATATGTGGTAATATGAATGATAAACTTGAAGATAGCAATGTATAATATAACAACCACTTAATTTTCTATTCTTTTTCTGAAATTCTGTACCATGTGTTGTTTTACATTGTTTTGTTTCCGTCTTTTTTCCTTTGTTTTTTGTTTTTCCTCTCAAAAAAGATTAACTCTTACAGTCATGTCTTTATAAATGAACATATTTGAATTCTAAGTAGTTATGTCCACACTGTAGTACACCTACGTTCCATGAATTTAGTTAAAAATTATACATATATAGATAAAGGATTAGGTTGTTGTAATGGTTAATTAACTGTGTTAACTTGAATCAGAGAAACTCAACTAAATCTACTCAAGACTTTCCAAACCTTAGGGTGTAGAAGCTCTGATAACTTCTGTTTCCCTGGAAGGGATAGAAGGAAAATAAGATCTGTTTCTCTTTCTTTCTTGGCACTCCTCTTTGCCTTCACTTTGGATGTCATTTATAGTCTTCCAGCACAGGATTTGAACCTTCCATTGCTAGGATGTGAGCACAGGTTCCCTGATGATCTCTACCAAAATGATGTTTCTGCATTGCAATCAGATGACCATGGATTTAAGCCTCTGATCCTATGAGAAAAAAAAAATTCACCCTCTCCTTTTAAGTTGCAGTGTCAGGTAGTTTGTCCTAGCAATTAAATAAATGAATATAATGAAAAAAAATTCTATTTCTTTCAAAATTATCTATATTTTGATGAAAAAAGACTTGCCCAGAAAGAAAGAAAGAAAGAAAGAAAGAAAGAAAGAAAGAAAGAAAGAAAGAAAGAAAGAAAGACAGACAGACAGACAGACAGACAGACAGACAGACAGACAGACAGACAGACAGACAGACACAGACAACACTTTGGCTGCTATTGGATCATTTTTGTTTGAAAGCCCTCTTCTGAATTATCAAGCAATTTATACCATCATGTCTGAATATATAACTGATGGACTTGCATCATTTTGCAGTTTTTGAAGATTCCAGCAATACATATAAGAAAACCTTCCAAAGATGTTATAAAATATATCCTCTGATAAATGCAAAGTCATTTTGCACCTTGAATTTAGAAATTTATCCTGGAACTAAGTCATCAGGTCTCTGTATATGTAGTAGTAAACTGTATGATTTGGTGGACAGATGTGATTCACCTATTTCAAAAAGTAGAACAAATGTCACATTTGACAACTGGTTCACTAGTTACCCACTAATGTTATGTTTGCTAAAGAACACCAGTTGAGCCAGCCCAAGAACTAGCATAAGAATAAAGCTGAGAATCCTGGAAAAAAAAATGGTGCAAATTCACAACAGAGAAGTGTATAGCACAATCTGGATTTCAGAAAGTTGTAACACTGGCCTCTAATATGGTGAAGAAAAACAAAGCAGTATCAATGTCACACCATGATGGTAAGACCAGTAGTGAAGCTGAATGCAGTGGCACCTGTCTGTAAACCGAGCACTCAGGAGGCTGAGGCAAGAGGAGCCTGTGAGTTCAAAGTCAGCCTGTGCTACATTCAAGGCTACCTTGGATGACAGACAGAAACCGTGTCTCAAAAACACTGATGAATACAAATGAAGCCAGAAATAGTCAAACTTTACAACAAAACCAAAGGCAGAGTAGATATTGAGTTGGCAGCAACTATAATGACACTCAAAACACAAAGTGTAAATAAATAAATAAATAAATAAACAAACTCATAAACCTATGTAATTTTGGGGGCCAGGGAGATGGTTCAGTGGAGTAAGTGCTTCCCTGGCAAGCACAAGGGCCTGAGTTCAATCCTTGGTTCCGCCAAAATAATAATAATAATAATAATAATAATAATAATAATAATAATAATAATAATAATAAAATAAACTCAAAACACAAAGTGTTGGCCAATGATTGTGTTTTGTTCAATCTTAAACACATCAGGCATAAATAACTTCACACTTTACGGAGAAAACAAGCACAAAATATTAAAAAAATGTTCTTAAAAGGTTGCAACTGGAACTGATTAATCTTCAATTACAATAAAAGAACAGTAGGTATCTGCCCAAGAAATCCTCAGAAGAATCCTGAAGCAGATTGGTGAACAGAGAGATAGAACATCAGAAGAACCTGCTAAGAAAATAAGACCAGCAAGCAACATCTTAAGTATGTTCTATCAAACAAAACAGGAAAACAAAAGGTACGTATGCTTTTCGGATGACTGATATTTGTATATGGAGCATGTTGTTCTCACATGTGAAAACTGCCTCAGATGTGATAAGTGAAGTATAGATTATTCTTGTGATAAAGTTTTTTATTTATTTTCATGTAGATCACATAAAAATTTCTGATGTTATTCTTTAGATCAAGTAAGCAAAAAACTGGTGCAGAAAATGTTTACTCTAAATACTCAGTATAAAAAAATACTCAGTATACATTTGATATGGTATTTTATTGATATTTCATTTTTCTACTAAGTGTATATTGCATAACAGGAAGCTTCTGACAAAAGAGGAAGATGAGTGGTAACAAGGATGGTCTACCAAACAGGAAAGAAAAACTAAATACATGTGCTGTCAGTGTGAGATGTATATGGAACATGCTGTTCTTGTGTGAGAAGAGTGCCTTAGGTGTGATAATTGAAACAAAGATTATTTCTGTGATAGCTTTGTTTGTATTTCACTGTAGCCAGTAAAGAGTTAAATGTTCAAAAACTGATATTTATTCTAAACTCATTACGTATTAAAATTTTTCCTGCCAGCTCCTGAGACCGGCCAGAGACAGCGCGGCCGACTCCGCCGTCCTGCTCCATCCCGCCCGCCCCCGCCCAGCTCCTGAGACCGGCCAGAGACAGCGCGGCCGACTCCGCCATC
>PVKA01008756.1:0-31010 GCA_004027165.1 Ctenomys sociabilis
ATTGTCGACCATATCCATTTAGAGCTCAGCTTAATATTATGGGCTCACGATGTATACTTCATTTTTATACATTTATGCTTTTCTGCTGGATGGTTAAGACCTAGGTAGATCCAAACTTATATACCAACACATGTACTTTATATTTCCTATGTGGTCATTGAAGTCTTCTCAGGGTTTATCTTGTAGTCCTGTACATTATGTTTACCTGTTTTCAGAGCAATCCCAAAGGTGTATGTGTGTAGTGGGTGGAGTTGGGTGACTAGTGGGACCTCAGCTCTTCTTCAGTCACTCAGTTATCCAATTAATTTTGTTATTATTATTATTATTTTCAATTCATTTTTTAGGGCCTGCTTTCTGTCAGTTACTCAGCTGTTACCAACATGGATCTATTTCCCATCCCCCTTCCCCCCGTACAGTCCCTGTGGAAGACACACTCACTAAATAAACTGAGACATCAGTATAGAATTTAAAACTGTAGTAAGAGCTTTTCTCCACAGAGTAGATTGTAGATCTAGGTAAAACAATATGGCTCAGGCACTCATATTTGAAGCCCATAAAACATTACGTCAGTCACTGTGACAGACCATAATACAGCTTTCTGCTTGGATGGACATGTACTGTGTCTCCCGTTCACCCCACTGTGTGTTCTTCTGAGGGTATGCATAGCTTTTTCCATTATTGTTAAATTTAGTATATACTGTCATTAAGTTTTGTTTCTAGTTTAAGTTGATCTCCTAACTGGAGCCTAGTAACTTATTTGTCATTTTGAGTCAAAAATATTAATTACTTTTTTCATAATTTCAGATGCTTGGGACTAGAGCATTTTGGATTTTGAAACTTTTGTGTTTGGTTATATTTGCATTTATACTGAGATGTCAAGAATAGAACCTAATATAATTGTGAACTTCATTTATGTTTAATAATGTGCACATCACTTACTAAGATTATACACTGTACTTAGTGCCTGTGTTTTGATTATTATCTGTTACCTAAAATCAGGTGTATAACATTCCACCTGTAGCATCATGTTGACACTCAGAAAGCTTAAGAGTTTTGGAGCTCTTCACATTTTTGAGTTTTTGGATTAGAGATGCTTAGCCAGTTATAAAATTGTATCCATCTCAAAAAATCAAATTTATCACATTATTGGGTTTTCTGATACACACCTAAAGCTTTTGCTGTTTAAGGCTTTTACTGATCTAGAGTTCCTAGACACAGCAACCTGGTGTTTGAATCAGTCATCTATATCTGTTAATTATATTTAATTCAGTTTTCTGAGTTCAGTGTTTCTGGATCTGTTTGAGTCTCATATTTATTGTCAACAAGCTCTCTGGTATAAAAAATTTGTGGAATATGGCACAAGCAAGCTTGGGCAGATGGTGGTAAGTGTGGAGAACAACAGAGGTTGCTGCAAATGAAGATGAAAAAACTGGGCTGTCTATACTCTTGTCTTGCAAATTGGAACTGAAGATGAGGTTTGCTGAATCTCGTTAGGCCAAGCTGAATCAAGCTTGGCACACTTGATCACTATTTCAGCAGCTCACTCTAGGGTTCATGCCCTCTTTGTGCTTCCTCATTGTCCACAAAGCTATTGAAGGCTAAAACGTTCCTCTTGTTGGAGTCTTTTAGGATGAGTATACTCACACTGTTTATCAGATGAACTGGACAAATGGGAGGATTCATCCTTCTTTTGAAAGATGAGTATAATATAATAGGAAGGCTGTTGAGCCAGGAACAGGGGTGTTGGTTTCAAAATCTGTCTCCACAATGGGACTTCGGACATGCCAGTTAACTACCTTTAGTTTAATGACACATAAAGTGAAGTCAGTTTTTACATTTGAATGAGAAAAGTGATTTTCAAGTACAAATAGTAGGTAAAACACTTGAAATAGTAGTACTTCAAATATTTTTCAGATGAACAGTTGTCAGACTGCAGGGAACCAATTTCTATCTAAAAAGAAAAAGATGTTTTACTCAACATAATTTTTGAAAGATTTATTACATACTTTTCATGTATCAATCATTGCCCTAGATGCCTAGCTTCTTATATATTAAACCCCATTTTTATTTTACAAGCATATCATTGAAGAAAGACAAACTTTGTGTTATACTTGACAATGCCACTTTGTGTTTTTATTTTATTTTTTGGAGGAACCAGGGATTGAACTCAGGCCCTTGCACTTGCCAAAGAAGTGCGTACTTTATTGAACCATCTCCCTGCCCCCAAACAATGCCTCTTTGTCCCTGGATTATAGAGCCTCTCACTGGAAGTGATTGAACTTTCCTTTTTTTCCATGACATTATGAGGTAACAATCTCCCAGTGAATGTCACAGGGAAGCTCTGAAGAGAAGGGGTTTAGTGGAACCACCAGTACATTTCTTGATCACTTCCCATGTTTCGGTGTACATTTGTATACTTGTCTTAGTTTAAGCTTAACCTTCCTCAAAAAAGCAGACCTTAAAATAAGGTGTTGGAGATGAATAAATAAACACACACAAAAATAATTTCACAAAGCATGAGTTGGAGTAGGGAATTTGTCATAGGACAGTGAAAAGTGGCATTAATGGCTGCCTAGGTTAGCAGCTCATTTCATTAAGCGGCTGGAGCTCTAGCCTGCCAAGTATTCTGTGAGGTTTAGCATAGACTCAATGGACTTGATTTTGGAGTGTGTAGTCACAACCCTTAGCCTCTTACACTGAGAATCATCTTTGATTTGGGAACCTGGAAGGACTAAATGCAGTCCTTCCAGGTTCCCAAATCAATTTCACATGGTGCCAGGTCTCCCAGGCAGAGTAATAGAGGGAAAAGGGAGCTAAAGTTGTTTCCATGATAGCTGGAGAATTCAGAGAGGGGCTGTGACTACATGTGGCTGGCCATCAAGAGCATTGGGTAAAAATTCTGTGTCCTGAAATATTTGTAAAATTTAAGTTAATTCATTGTGGCTCCGAAATCTGTTACTACCTTTCGGTTTATAACAGATTCACTTTTAGTGAAAAAGGTCAATAATTGTTCACTACCAAATGAAAAGAAGCAATAAAAATTGGAGATTCACATTAAAAAGTGGTGAGAATATATTTTCTTGAATACTATAATCTATTTTTATTATATGGTCACTTATAATCGTGACCTGTCTGAGTAACCTTAAGTTGTTGCTATAGATTAAAAGATCTGTAAGTGAGTAACTCATCATTAAGAAATCTTCATCCTACCCAAATTAATATATTGTAGGAGCACAGGAAAATGATTACTTGGCCCTAATAAGAGAGCACATACAAGTGGGATAAGCCATGTTTTTCACATTTTCTCTATGCGGTAAGCTGTTAGATGGGCAGACACATGCTACAACAAATAGTGTTACAGCCTTTGGTATTAGATCTGTATTTGAATGCAAATCCAACATGCTACTTATGCCAATTCCACAATTTACTCCTCAGGGCCTCAGCAATCTAAAGAGCAGAAATTTTCAGGTTTTTTAAGGTGATTAAGTGACAGAGCTTTATGATTCAGGCCCAGTTCAGACCCATGGACTAGGAAAAGAGTCCATAGTAACTTCTTGTATGTTCACTTTATCATTCAGCGATCCCTAGGCATTTGTGCAAAGGAGGAACACTCTGAAGTTGAGCCATCTTCTCTGATTTATACCCATCGGCCCAGGATTTGAGAATCTTCTGTAGACACTAAATTGTTACAATATACATCTTTCATGTTTGTCTATTTTCATAAGAAAGAATCATTGTCATGATTCTTTCATGAAAATTATTTATTTTTCTTCTAACCTATAGGTATTATAAGAATGTTGTACATTTCAGTATTAAATGTGTTTCTTTTCTCTTAAAGTCAAGGAGAAAACAGTGACCTTGGACTACTATGAGCTAATATTGCCTCCTTAGGAGATAGGAGATCTGTAGCCAAGTTTGCCCCCATGAGGCTTGACCTGTTTACATCAAAAGATTGTCAAATCCGTTTGGCATGCTTTCTGAGTTAGATGTCAATTTTAAGATCCTGTGATAATTAATGGAAATTCATCTTCATGGTTTATAAAGTGTCAGCAACTAAAGATTGGGGTTCACCAGGACAATCTTTGCAAACAGGAAAACATAATTTCCATGCCTGTTCTTTCTTACTCTCATACTTTGCTAAAAAGAGAAGAAAGAGGTTCTGGTAATGAGTTAAAATAGCAGCATGAAATCCAGAGATGTACCTCAGGAAATAAGCTTGCTTTTTCACTAAATTAGAACCTTTCCCATATATCATATGCAAGTCTGAAAATAATGCCATCTGCGTAATTCTAGTGTACTATTTAACATGGCAGAAATGCTTTGGCCTTTACTTCTCTCTTTGAACATTTAGAGAGCAGGCACTATGCTAGATAAATGCAATATTATTTAACGTACCCCTCAAGCAAAAGAGAAACTTGTGGTCTTTTTCCTTACCTTTAAAAGGACCTCTGTGATCTGTTTTGGAGGTGAAATGGGGCGGCAACGTGTTGGACATGTGGAGATGTTGAAGGATCTGTTGAATTATGCTTTCCTGCTTTCGTGTCCAACATGTCAGCCACTTGTGCTCTCATGACGTGGGAATGGGTCTTCTAATAACTTTTTTGCTTTCCACAGCATCACACTTAAATCTTCTTTGTGCCTCTTCCCACTCAAGTTGTGCCTCAGTGCTGGAGTTCACCAGGTCTTGGCTGGTGGTGGTTTTAGCAGTCCTCTGTTGGCTGCAGACTGAACCTATATTTCACACTAGAATCATGATAGCTATTTATACCACGAAAACCATGGCTGGAGTCACCTCAAAGTGGCAGCAAGTAGGTTCCCACAAAGAAGTGGCCCAAACTGTTCTGAGTTAGGACCAGCTGAGATTTCAAAGAAAGAATTCTTAAATTCTGGGGTTATCAATCCCGAGCATTTATTAAGGGCTCTAACTTAGGGAGTGATACACCACACCCTGGAGATAGAGAGTGAGGGAGAGGTTCTCTTTGCGTGTGTCTATAACAAGGAGCTCAGGGTGTGTAGCTTTTATGGGGTTTAAGGTTCTTTGGCTCAGGGGTGGGCCAGTTTGAGAGTTCTGAGTGGCAGCTTAATTACCTATATCAACCTCTGAACTGAAGCTGGAAGATGAACATGCAGCTGGCTTATCACAGCAATGGTTAAGTCATTCTACGTTTTGTCTCAGTTCACAGAAGAAAAGTGGGAGAAAGCAGGGGACCCTACCTCTGTCTCCAGCCTACTCTCAGCAGCCTTCACTGTGCAGCACCAAATCTCAGTCTCTTCCCCCACTCTACCTGGCCTCCTTTAATCCCCTTCTTGGTGCTGGCTATGACCCAGGGTGCCAAGCCCAGATCTGGGAGCCTGCACATACAAATCCAATCAGTCATAATTTGCTTCGATTTTACTTAATGTCTATGGTATCTTTCCTGTTTTCTTCCTTGCTGGGACCTTTAGTCTCTGTTTCAGTCAGGGGCCATTGTCTTTCCAAATACCAAAATCGCATTCAAACTTAATTTAAGAAAATAAGGACACAGGGCCTAACGGGAGCAGATGCCACTCACTGGTCCTGGCAAGAGGTGGAAACCAGAATCTGGCAAGTTGCTTGCTCAGCTCACACTTGCACACCATGCAGTGTCCTTGCTCCTCACTGTCTGCAGCCCTCTTGCTTTTTTTTTTGTTGGAGATCTGCCTCTAGTTTTGCGTGTGTGGTCACTCTGGCACCGTAACCTTGGAGATAATTCTAAATTCAAGTATACACAATGGATTGACCAGGAATGTTCCAGTTCCTAATTCCCAAGAGAGAAACATTAAAATGAATCTTCTTAACCCAAGAATGTGAGGCCAGTGAGTTGGGCAGCAATGCAAGAGGAGTGGTTTCATGGTATCATCTTATCTCCTTCCATGTGTCCTTCACATTTCTGCCTGTGAAATTTCTGAAGTAAAATTAAGTCCTGTCACATCCTGAATTAAAATATTTAAAGGCTCTCACAATTTTGAGCAGAATTCTAAAGTCTGGTGTCCAGCCACTTGTTCACTTGTGCCTTCTGCTCTGTGGAACCTCATGTACTTTTGGCAATGACTAAAGGTAATTCAAACTTTGGTGCCTTTGGATAAGCTACTTTGCATGGGGAAGTACCCAGATGACCCTAAAAGATCTCCAGATTTGGGCTCCATGTCATCTCTCTGAACCCAGAGCCAGTTTAGATGGTCCTGCTCTGGCTTCCTGAGCACTGATTACTTCTCATGGAAATTGTGTCTCAGTATAACTATGGAGTTGGCTATTTCTCCCCAAAGATCGTACTCCTTTAAAATGTTTTCCAGGAAATGTGTACCCTTTTCACAGCTAAAGGTAGCTGGATTCTAGTTACGAATGACTATGGTGCTTTTGTTGTGTTCATGGCCAGTCGTAACGGGACGTGAATCATACTCCCTCTCACCAGGTGAGGTCTTCCTTAATCAGTTTTCAGGTGGAACCTTTGGAAAACAAAATCCCCAATATTCAAAGTTTGAGATCGTTCAAAACCACTGCTAAATTAGACTCAGACGCAAGATGTGTGTTTTCTATATAACAAAATTCCTGAGATAATTTATAAAAAGGCTTTTTTTCTTTTTTTTTTTTTGCCTATGAATTTAGAGATTCCTGTCCATTGTCAAGTGGAACATTGTTTTAATCCCTGGCAGACCTGCCAGATGGTAGTGGTGGAGCACCTGCTCACCTCATGGTGAGGAAGCAGAAAGGAGACAGAGGAAGGCCAGGGTACCCGGGGCGCTTCAGTGGCACACCCCCAGTAATCTAATTCCTCAAGCTCTCAGCCCTTCCCTGTCGTGCCGGCCTGGGGACCAAGTCATGGGCACAAGGACCTTTGAGGGACATTTAGTATCTAAACTATAGCAAACTATGCTAATGATTGATAATATGGGATAGGTCTTCATAAGTGTAGTTTAGGTTTCAACACTGCCGATATCCATTTAAAAAGTTTCAGTCAGCTTTTTTCTTTTTTTCTTTTTTGTTCCTTCTTTGTCAGAACAACTGAAGAGCTAAGTTAGTGAGTTTTATCCAAGTCTGTGGTTATGCTTCCTGTGGCTGATATTATTGCATTATTTCAAATGCCATTAAGCTGCTCTGTGCCTAGACAAATAGTCTAATGATATGTCATTTATGGCAGGGAATCAAATAAACAATGTCTCGTGCAAGAAACTCTTCATTTATTTTGATGAGATTATTTTCACAGGACAGGTTATCAGTTTAACTTCGTTTCCTGCATAGAACTGTCTCTTTTTTGCTTTTTCTTATTATTCTTCCTCAGGTACTTTATTGCTCTCTCCTTAGCTGATTATCTAAAGTATGTCTGAGAAATTTAGTTATTTATATAAGACTGTTTGCAAGGCCTGGATTTGGCCACTGGGCATTACTTTCCTTAAAGTACACTCGTGTCCAGATGAATGTCTTTTGGAGCCTGTCTAGTTCTCCACATTGCCTGCTTCTCTCCCATGGCCTGTCCCCATCTGGGCCTTGAGAGTCTGCCTTCTAGTCTCAGGACTGTGTGTGGACTGACTCAGAGCCAGGCGGGGAGGGGGCTGCTGAGGGTGGTCCTGTGGGAAGGCTCTAGAAGCATATGGCTTGTCCTCAGCTGCCTTGTTCATGTGACCTGACACCACATGACTCTGAAAGGGATCATGTAAAATACGTTTTCAGCCAGTTTAGGGTATTGAGGCAGCCACAACGGTGCAGCTAAAGACGTCACATAAAAGAACCTGCCAACCTGCTTCTGAAAGTGTAAAGAATACCAGAAAAGTGTGTTTGAAGTGAGTAGGGATATTTTGAGGGAGACCGATGGCAGTGTGTCTTTTGTTGATTAAAAAACCCTAAGCAGTGTATTTTTTGATTACATCTACTATGTTCCACCAAGAGCTGATTAGCTTGTAATTATACTGCTGTGATTTTGGGATGAGAATGTTGTGTAGTGCAGTTGTTATAGCAGTATCTGTGGTACTCAGAAAACTTTGAATTTCAGATTCTTCCACCCTGAACTTTTTCACATTTTAAGAAAAAAAAAAATGCTGGGTGTTGTGTAATGAGACAGCCGTTCACTCTACCACCTTGCGCTCACTCTTACCACCTGAGAGAAAGTGTGTGTTGGTGTACTTCAGAGTCAGATTACCTACTGATGTTAGAATTCATTGAGATGACATATGTAATGTACTCTAATGTGGCTAAAGCGTGTACATTATGCTGTTATTCCATCTGGCATGAAAGAGACCTGAGGGGAACTTGCATCTCTTGCCTGGCCAGTTGGGCCACCTGGAGTAATTTCTGTAACTGCTCACCTCTCAGCTTTCTTAGGTGCGCTCTATGTCAGCCCAGTTCTTCACAAGGTTTCTCAGTTTCTGCCTCTTCCCATGCCCATGGCCTTCACCATCCCCCTTTTCCTAGTCTCACAATGGCCTAGCCACCGTGGCTTCTTTGTTTCATTTGTTTCCCCCCCAGGTTGTAGACCCTTTGCCATTGCTATTCCTCCTATTAGAAAGAGCTGCTATGGCGTCTTCACTGTAGCTGATTTCTTACCACTTAGGCTTGAATGTAACTGGTACCCTCTCAGAAAGGCCCTGGCCTTACTTCAAATATGCATTTTCTTCACGCTGCATATCACTACCTATAATTATTCTGTTTACCTGCCTGTTAGCTCCATGTGCAGGGGCCCTTATCTGTATTCACCTTTGACCTCTGAGAAAAGCAGGGAAGAGCTGCTTCCATTTCACCTTTGTAGTGAGAGGCTGCCATGAATCATGTGCCTTTCACTGAGTTTTTAATAGAAGCGTTGCTGAGATTGTAGAAGGCAGGAAATGAAATGTTTAGGAGGCTATTTTAAGCATTGGGTCATTGGTTCATATTTCTTTATTGTTTTTTGTTAATTGGTTTGCTTTCTAGTGTGTATATTAGAGTTCACTAAAATATTAATTTAAATTTAAAATTTTAATGTTTATGTGAGTTTTTTTAAGAGAAAAAATAAAATTTCAAAACTACATAAGGAGGTAAGGGGGTTAGTTAGCATATTGTATATAGTTATCTTTAAATTAATTACTCAGAGTACAAACTAATAACATTTAATTGTCCACAAAACAATATTTTTCACAACCCTATTTAATGAGCTAAGAGAAATTAATATATAACTATCTCAACTATGTTTTTCTTACTTTTCTTCCCCATTCCCCTATCTTGGTTTCTATTTCCATTTGAACAGTTTCATACCATTTTATAGGATCTGTTGTGCTTTGGATCTTCTTCAGCTTCTCACACAAGGGAGACAGTACAATGATTACACATGAGCATCTTATTATGTTCACTTATGAGTATGGTCTCAAGTTGTATCCATTTACCTATAAAAATCTCCAGTTTTCCTTCTTTATGGCTGAGTAGTACTCCTTTGTATAAAAAGACTACATCTTTTTTTTTATTCATTCTTTGGTTGATGGGCATTTGGGTTGTTTTTAAGACCTAGTTATTACAAATTGTGCTTCCATAATCATGGGTGTAACATATATCATTGTGATATGATGTTTTTAATTCTTCTGGGAAGATACCTAAAAGGGGAAGAATAGCTGGGTCAAATGGGACTTTCAATCCTAGTTATGTTATTGGTTGATTTCTTGATAATAGCTGTCTTTTTCAAAGGCTGTAGAATCTCAGTTTTGTTTTAATTTGCATTTCTTGCATGACCATTGATATTGAACATTCTTTAGATATTTGTTTGCTGTTTGTATTTCTCCATCTATGAAGTGTGTTTTGTTCTGAGATACCCATTTTTTGGATTGGATCTTTAAATTTGTGAGGTCTGATTGTTTTTGAGTTCTTTACACATTCTTGATAGTAACCCGTTGTCTTGGGAACAGCTGGCTAACACTTTTTCCCACTGTGTGTGCTGTCTCTTCACTCTGTTGGTTCCTTTTGCTGTGCAGAAGCTTTTTAACAAGATGAGATCTGAGTTGGTGATTCTTTGTGATAGTTCCTGTGAGATTGGGGTTTTATTCATGGTCTTTGCCTATGCCAATGTCTTTAACAGTTGTACTTATTCTGTCTTCCAGCAGATTTAATGTTTCTGGGTTAATATTTGCATCTTTGATACATTTTGAATTTAGTTTAGTACCTGGTGAAACATAAGGTCCAGTTTTAATCACTAGTAAGTGCAGAGGATATTTTTTTTCAGCACAATTTATTAACAAAATTTTAAACACATTCACTTTTCTTCCAGTGAATGTGTTTGACACCTTTCTCAATCATAAGATGGCTGAGTATGTCTGGAGTTGTTTTGTCGTCATCTAGTCTGTTCCATTGGTCTGTGCGTGCGTGCGTGCATGCGTGCGTGCATGTGTGCGTGTGTGCGTGTGTGTCTGTTACCAGTATGACAGTATTTTTATCACAATAGCTTTATAGTAGCATTTCAAGTCAGGGATAGTGAGGCCCCCTACCTTGTCTTTGTCACCTAGAATTGCCTTTGCTCTTCTAGGTCTCTTCTGGTTCCAAATGAATTTTAGGATTGTTTGCTGTAATTCTGTGAGATATGCTATTGGAATTTTGATCAGAATTGCATTAAATGAGTATAACGGTTTTGGAAGTGTTTCCATTTTCACTATGTTGGTTCTTCCTGTCAAACACAAGGGATACCTTTTGATTTTTCTGATATCCACTTCAATCTCCTTTATCTGAATACATCTTTCATTCAATTTATATTCAGTTCTAGGTATATCATTGTTTTGGATGCTATTGCAAAAGATGTTGTTTCCTTAGTTTGTCTTTCTGTGAGTTTGTTATTTGTGTACAGGAAGGCTATTTATTTTTGAGTGTTGACTTTATAGGCAGCTATGCTATTTAATTTGCTTATTAAATCTAGCAGATTTTTTACTGAAGTTTTTTTAAGAGAAAAATAATAAACATGCAAAATTTGAAAACAAGATTATAGGAAATGAACAATGCTTATTATATTCCATGTTATCTTTAAGCAACTACTTTTTGGTGCAGTTTTTGGAGTCTTCCATGTAGATTATTATGCCATCTGCAAATATGATTATTTAACTTCTTTGTTTCCTATCATTATTTTTATTTCTTTGTCTTATAATTGCTCTGACTAATGTTTCTAGGACTATACTGAATAACAGTGGAGATAGTAGACATCTTTGTCTTACTCCTGATTCTGTAGAGAAAGCTTTCAGTTTTTGTTCATTTTGTATTTTGTTGGCTGTTGTTTTATCATAGATGACTTTTACTAGGTTGATATTCCAGTTTTCTGTAGGGTTTTATCATGAGTGAATGTTGGGCTTTGTCCAAAGCTTTTTTTGCATCTATGGAGATGACAATGTGATTGTCCTGGCTCTGTAAATATGGCGTAGTACACTTACAGATTTACATATGTTGAACCATCCCTGCATCCCACCTGGTCATGGTGTATTAACTTAAGGGTTTGCTACACTCTGTTTGCCAGTATCTTATTGAGGATTTTGCATCTATGTTTATTAGGGAGATTGGGCTATAATTCTCAAAGTTAGTTCCTTCTCCAGTTTTGGTATCAGGGTAATGCTTGGTTCCAGGAATAAATTTAGGAGTATTGCTTCCCTTTCAATTTTATTAGAGTATGAGACATTTTAGGTCTTTGTAAATTTCTTTCAGAATTCATTGGTGGATTTGTCAGGGCCTGGGATTTTCTTTGTTGGTAGGTTTCTGTTGTTGTTTGCTTGGTTGTTTTTAGACAAGGTCTTGCTATGCAGTTCAGGCTGGTCTTTAGTTCAATTTGTAGCTTAAGCTGGTCTCAAACTCACAGTGATCCTCTGACCTCAGCCTCCTAAGTTCTGGGATTACAGAGAGGCATGCACCACTATGCCTGGCAATTTGTTGGTAGATTTTTAATTACATCTTTGATTTCGTTGATTGATACTATTTTTTTGTTTGTTTGGGTTTGTTTTTTTTTTGGTATTTTAGGACAGGGTCTACAGGTTCTCACCATTAGATCGGACTCTTAGTGATCCTCCTGTTTACAGCCTCCCAGGTGCTGGGATTACAGGCGCTCACCACCATGCCCAGTCTCAATTGCTGTCTCAGCACGTCCTGCTGGCAGGGCCAGCATAGCAGGCCCAGGGATCCAACTCTCAGTCCAAGCCAGCCTAAGCAGGTGCTTTAATCTGCTGAGCTATTTGGCCAGCCCTGATAATGGTCTTCAGGATTTTTGTATGTTCTTGATTCAGCTTTGGTAATTCATACACATGTAGGAATCTATGTCTTCTGCAGTTTCCATCTTACTAGAATACAAGTTTTCAAAGTTGGTATAGATCAACCTGTGGATTTCTTCAGGATTCATTGTGATTTCATTCTTTTCATTCCTAATTGCGTGGATTTGATATTTTTCATTCTATTTTTTGTATAAGATTGGATTAGGATCTGTGGATTTAAACTTTCATCAAAGCACCAACTGTTTGATTTGTTAATTTTTTTGTATTCATTTTTTACTTTCCAAAGCATTAGGTTTTGCTCTGATCTTTATAATTTTTTCCTTTGTATGAGCTTTTGGTTTAGCCTCTTTTTCTAGAAGTTGTAGGTTCATCTTTAAATTGTTTGTTTACACTTGCTCTGTTTTCCTTATATGGGTGTGCATTACTATAAATTTTCCTCTTAGGATTGCTTTCATTGTGCCGTAAGTTCCAGTACGCTGTATTGTCATTAACATTTAATTATAGAAACTGTCTAATTTCTTTATTAATCTTACGTGGGACCCATTGATTGTTCAGGAGGGTGCTATTCCATTTCCAAGCATTAATGAAGTTCTGGTGATTTCTTTTGCCCTTGATTACGAGTTTTATTGCCCTCAATTTGATAATATGCATGGGATAATTCCAATTCCTTTGTATTTACTTAAACATGTTTTATGATCTTGTATGTGGTGTGTTTTGGAGAACACATCATATGCAGCTGAAAAGAATGCTTATTCTTTTATCTTGTTTCTTGATTCATTCTGCCAATCTGTATCTTTGCTTGGTGAATTGAGACCATTAATATTCATGGTTATAACTGATATGTATTTACTTGTTCTTCTCACCCCCCCCATCATTGAATTGTTTGCCTTGTCTAATGGATTCCTGCTGTTGGAGTTCATAGGCCTTGAGTACTTGTTATCTCTTTGTAGAATGTCTTTGAAAACTTTTTTGTTTTATATTTTTTTAGGGAAGGGTCTACAGGGTATTCAGGGTCTCACTCCTAGATCTGACTCACAGTGATTCTTCTGTTTACAGCCTCCCAAGTGCTGTCATTACAGGGATGTGCCACTATGCCCAGTTTCAATCGCCATCTCTGTGAGACCCAGGGATAGGGCTTGCACAGCAGGCCCAGGGATTGAACCCCATCCATTGAGCTACTTGGCCAGCCCTCAAAACATTTTAGAGTCATAAATTTTCTGAGATGTTCTTTATGAAGTATCGTATTCCACCATCAGTTTTGAAAGATATTTTTGTGGGTATATCAATCTGGATTGAAGGTTATTTTTCTTTAGAACTCGAAATACTTCAGTCTCTCCTTGACTTGAGGGTTTGTGTCGAGAAGTCAGCTGTGGTTCTCTTTTTACTAACAGCTTTTAAGATTCTATTCTTTTTTTTTTTTTAATTTCTAGAATCTTAGCTCTGAAATGCCTAATGGTAGATTATTATTATTGATAATTACCATTCTGTATGCCTCACTTATATGTATATCAAATGGGAAGTTTTCTGCCACAATATCTGTAACAGTATTTTAATACCATTTGTGCTATCTCCTTCATTGACTCTAATCAATCTTAGTTATTATTCTTTGCCTCTTCTAGTAGCTTTTTTATAGCTTTCTCATGTTTTTTTTTTTTTTGCCATTTTTAAGAAATCTTTCTTTCCATAGTTGCTAACCACAAGTCTTTGTTCTGTTTCTGAGGTCCTGGCCTCACATGCCTTAATCTGCTGTGGATACTTTCAATGGACTTTTTATACCCCTGGATATCTGCTTGAATCTGCCTTATAGATTCCATGTCTTTTATATGCTGAGCTTCCATACTTTTAGCTTCTCTGTTTTGTCTGTTTCTGCTCTAGAGTCATTAAATAAGATTTTAATTATGACACTGTGTCTGCAGTTACCTGAGAAATTATTTCTGATTTGATTTTTTCCAAGGCCTCATTCAATTACTTTGTTGTTACTACTTCAGAGAGGCCAGTTGGGTGGCTTTCTTATTTTCCTGTCTTATTGCCCTCTGGGTTTGCCTTTGGTGAATGGAATGTCTGGGATTGCATCTTAAGTGTCTTCTCATTTTCTTTTTTAAATTTCATTTTTTAGGTGATGCTTGTACATTGCCTATGATGGGTTTCCTTATTGCTAGTATTTTGAACCATTAGGAAATGACTGCTTCTTCAGGTATCTTCCAAGTGTAGCTGGTGTTTAGGTTTTGAATCTGTTGTAAGATCCTACCTCTTCAATTTGATGGCATGAGAGGTTGCTGCCTATTTGATCCCGCCTCTGGCTCTTTGGCACTGTGCCATCATATTTTCTGTGACTCTAAGATAATCTCAATGCTTGGAATACCAAGAAGAAGTTTTTAGAACAATCATGTCACTTTGGGCTAAAGTGGCACCATCAGCAAGGATAATAGAATCAAACACAGTCTAGAAAATAACAAACTGGCGTGCATATATCTGGTAATATGAATAATTGGTTGGAAGAAAACATTATGTATTACAACAAGTACTGCGAAATTCATATTACTTTGTTAAGTGAAATTCTGTGTCACTGTAACTTTTTCTGTTTTAATTCTAATTTGTACTCCTTAAAAATTTAAAAAGAAAATAAATTGAGGTATTAATTGCCACCTTTAACCCTATGAACTAGATTTGTGGTTCTGCAACAAAATTTAAAATAAAGTAGAAAACTATATACTATATAGAAGTCCTTCATATGTAAATTTTGCCCTCGCAGGTTAAAGTTTAAAATGGGTTAGAGGGAACATAGACAAGTGGAAGAAGAGGAAGTGACTAGAATTAAGGTTGGCAGGCAAAGGGGGATTGATTATGCTAACTTTGAGAATCTGGTGAAGAAGACTGGAGGGAAAGAGGAGGAGATGAAAGCAACAACAAAACTACAACCATAAAAAGGCTAGAAACCACATTCATGCTCATAAAAATAAGATCAAAGAATGAAGGAAGAAAAAGCCAAAACCACCATCACAATAAAACAGATACAAGAAAAAAAAAAAAGGAGAAAAAGGTCAATTTTTAGGTTTTTCTCTGCTGTAACTGGTAGACAACTTGTGGAGTCAGAGTCCCAGTGCACACCGATCTATCCCCATAAGCCAGCTTTAGCATTTTTGTGAGGTAGGCCCTGCGCCTTCTGGCTGAGACCAGCTTCATTTGGCTTACAACTGTCAGCGTGCCTTTTGCAGGCCTGAGCCCGCCCAGCTCAGATTTGCTTGCCAGATGGAGCTGGCAGCCACTGTTTAAGTTCTGAGCTCAGCAGGCCCTGACCAAGGTGGCTGCCAGCCAGCTGCTCTCTTGGGACAGCTGAGCCCTCAGCACTCACCAGCAGCTAGTGCAGCTCCCCTTCTCTGCTGTGTCTCTGAGGAGAGCTCTGGAGTCACTAGCAGTCACTCTATGTCCAAGGTTTGAGCTGCTTCTCTCATGCAGTGAGTCCTGTTTCAGGAAGAAGGCTCTGCCAGCTAACTCCTTCTTCTTTAATAAGTTTGGTTTTTCATTCTCTCAGTGGGGTTCAGTTCACACTTCAGATCTTTCCTGGGTCCAGGGGACCCACTTTCCTCCCTGTCATCTTCCTTTCACTGCTATATTTCAGTGTCTGGCCAGCAACTCTTAAGAGAAGCTCTTTCTCTACTGCTCACCACTCTGCCGTCTTTGGTGCTCAAACCCTTATATTTCTTTAGTAGTCAAGAAAAAAGGTATAAATGTATTCTACCTTTATTTTTTTAATAATTTTATTGAGAAAGAAGTAGCAATGAGATAGCTTCAAACTAGGTTATTACTACAGTTACAATATATGTTGTATATTGTTATCTTTGTAGTAGTTATTCATAATACAAGATGCAGACATGATATCTTGTCTAAACACTGTTCAAAACTTTCTTCTCATTGAACTAAGAGAAATTAGCTGTATATCTATGCTATTTTGTGTGTGTGTGTGTGTGTATGCCACTAAAAATGGCCCTTCATTTATATCCCCCTTTTTTCTTTACTTTTGTCTGAGATGTATATTCCATTGCCATTCATATATTGTAGGTGCATAAATTTAGCAGAGTAATCCTAATCTACCTTTATTTGAAGTGCCTGCTTCTCCAAAGTCCTTCATGAACTAATTTAACAACTAAGAGAAAAATCTCTTTTCTAATTCCCACTTTACTAAAGTATTATAAAGCAAAAGCAAAGTCACTCTTGTGTAGCACTCATCCATTAAAACACAAAACTTGAAAGTATGGAAGAAAAGGTGTTGAAGTAGTCTTTGAGATTATTCTTTTACCCTGTCCAGGCAATGAATGAACTAGATTGCTGAGCTGTATTTTGTAGGACCTGTTTTCTGTTCAGGAAAGTAGAACTTTTCAATGATCACTGAAGGAAAGAAAGAATAATACAGTAAGATTTTAAAACATTGACCTCAAACTGTCTGTAATATGCTTTATATATAAGTAACTTGTAATATTTTAGCAATCAGTACAGAATCCAAATAAGTAAATTTAGATACATTTATAATTGTAGATACTTACACTCTTGATGTTTTTGTGAAGGGGGTATTTTTCTCGTACATATATGTTTGACGTACTTATTGGCTATTGTCCAAGGATTTAAAGTCCAGTTAGAAATTCAGAATAATTGTTCAGTAGAATTGTATGTGACAAATTGCCCTGATTCCTACTGCCAAAGATTCAACTTAATGTATATATATATATATACCTGAAAACCCACACATTTATGCTCTTTTTTTTTTTTTGTATGGTGCTTGAATGAAGTACAACAGCCCATCCTCTGCAAATCCACCTATGTTGTTCCTTAGGAATTCTGTGGCACAAATTACTGAAGGATGGTTTGTTTCATGGCTTTGCTCAAATTACTGAAGGATCGTGGTTTGTTTCTTGGTTTTTGTATTTGAGTCTAATGCATGATAGAGACAGTGCATTATTGTATAGACACAGTTTTCTGGTAAAGTTCATATTTTAGGAATTGTATTTCAGATCTTAAATAAAATTTGTTTCTAAATTTCAAAGCAAAAAAAAAAAAAGAAATTGTACATCTCTGTTAAGTTGGTACACAAAATCATTGTTATTATTGAAGAACTATTCAGATTAGAAATGCAGTATGTGTTTTCTGGCACCAAAATTTCTATAGTGCCAGTTCCAGAGGGGAGCAGAATTAAAGCACACAGATACTCAGAGGCATTAGGAATCTCTAGATGCAGGTGAAAGTAGGGGCTAACCCTTGGCAGCAAGCGGTGGCATTAGGAGGCAGGGCATCATCAACAGCAGCTTATTGGAGTAGCAAGGACACAGCTCACAGTAGGCCGGTGGGTTTTGCCTTCGTTATGGGAGGAGAGAAGCAGCTGATGCTAATAGTGACTGTGACGACACAAGGTTATTCCTGTGTGTCAGTGCATATGGTGTATGTCTGTCTGTATGTAAGTGGCTACCTATAACATGAACATGTTAGTAAGTCATATGATTACTGAAATCAGAAATGCTGACGTTACCAGGACTACTCATACAAAAGGCAGTATTAATGTATATCCATTAGGAGGCCAATTTTTTTAAAAAATTGCATTGGTTATTAAAATTATACTACTAACTCATGTTGTATGTTTGCAATGTGTCAACAAGATGAAAAATCGTGGGTACTATTTCATCTGTAGAGTATGATTCAATTGGCTTGATATATTTGAAGAGGTATCTATTAAGGCAAACTTCAATGTATAAAAGAATATTTTTCTGATTGCAAAATTTTAAATAATAGACAATATATTTTAGGTCTGTTATGTGGCAAGTTATATGAGGTTTATCAATAATTTTTTTTATTTTGAATTACATTCTTATTATAGTGTTTCACAAATGCCAAGTAACTGGAAAGGTTTATAGTGAAGATCCATTGTTACTTCCTTTCTCTACCCAGAGTCCCTCCCCTATCTCAGATCCTGCTTTCTAGGGCTGTTGTTTTCATTGCTTTAAAAAAAGGGTCAGGGGTGGGATATAGTGGTGCATGCCTATGACCCTAGCATTCAGGAGGCTGAGACAGGAGGATTGTTGCAAGTTCGAGACCAGCCTGTGTTACAAAGTGAGCTCAAGGCCAGCCTGAACTGCATAGTGAGACCCCATGTCATAAAGACTTAAAAAGAAAAAAGTTTTAAGGTCATGCTATACAGTTAAGGCCTTGAACTCACTGTGTAGTTTAAGCTGGCCTTGAACTTCTGATGATCCTCCTGCCTCAGCCTCCTGAGAGCTAGGATTACAGGTGTGCACTGCCACACCCAGCTTATTTTGACTTCTTACAGATATTTCTGTATCCATAAATCAGTAACACTAATGTACTTTTTTAATTTTTGAAATTAAAACTCCATCAACTTCTAGTACAGAAGATGAAGCACCTATCTGAAACCATCTTCCCTGTTCAGAGACATCCCTCCGCCTCGAGCTTTCAGCTGAGCGAATTCTCCTTGTCCTTTTTATTATAACTGTGGAAGTGCTGCTGCAGCTGAGTGGCTCAGTGCGGTGGTTGACGCTGACTTTGCTTCTGTGCTGCCGTAGTTGTGCTTGCTGCCCCAGCAAACATCTGCTCCCCTCCAGTTTGACCACCTTGGAGTTCAGTGTAACCTTTGCTGATCTTTACATGCATGGTTCAGTGCAAAGCCCTCTCTGGGGTGACTGATGAAGCAAAGCAGTCAGGATGCTTTGGTTTGATCCGCAGATCCTCAAGCCTTGCCAGATCTGCCCTGAAGGCATCCTGAGCTAGACCAAAAAAAAAAAAAAAACAAACTACTCCTTCTGAACTTTGGGCCAGGGGGAGATGGCTCAGTGGAATAAGTGCTTCCCTGGCAAGCGCAAGGGCCTGAGTTTAATCCCCAGTTCCTCTTATAAAAAAAAAAAAGCCCCCTTTGATTAAGCTGGATGGGATGTCCACATGTGTGGTTATGCATTCCCACCTCTGCCTTTCTTGGAATTCTCTTTACTTTCCTCCGCAGGTTCCCTGTGCCCTGCATCCTCTTTTTAGCTTTATTCTAGCTTCTTTGATGGCTGCTGTTTTCATAGTTGTTTCCTGTGGAATGCTTAGTGGGAAGTGAAATGATTTTCAGATAATGAACATCTTTATTCACTCCTCAGACACGATTATTATTTTGCATCTCAGAATTTTTAATGTTGTACCCTGATTTTTTGCCCCCTGCCTTTCTGCTGAACTTCATTTTATCTGCTTTCCTTAGGTTTGCAGGTGGTGTTCAGGGCCTCCAGATAGGAACCCAAATCCTATGTCAGTGTGTGTTGGTGTTGCCAATCAGTGGGGGTTTTTCTGCTTGATGCAGGTGCTTGATGAATCAGCAAAGGGCAACTCTGATGTCACCAGATGACACTGTGCAATGCTGGATGCCATCTGCTGACAGAGCTGGCTGTTGGTCATTGCTGCTGCTTCCCACTGCCGGTTTGCACCGGATGCCATAGGTCATCAGCTCTGCCAGGTGCTGGGCTCTGCTGCTATTCCTTCTTGGTCTCTGAGCTATGGAGCGCTTCAGTGCAAAAGGCCCCTAGTGTTTATTGCTCACTCTTTGGAGATGACCTCAATGTCTATAATATTCAGGCTAAGAATAAATGTGTAGGACTTTGGAATCCATGCTGCCAGAGAAATAAATCACAACCAGGTTCCTAAGTCCATAAAGGCAAGTCTATTTTAACAGGGCCTGTTCAGGAGTATAGGGAAGTCAGTACATTTTAGGGAGCCCTCTAGACTTAAGGGAGAAATGCTACATATATAGCACCTATAAGCCTGTGATTGGTCCAAGTGTAGGTCTTTGGTGAAAATTCAGGCCTGCTGATGGTCCAGCATCATCTAGGTTAGTCCTAGCTGTCACAGTGGTCATTCAATGTGTGGGACAGCCTGGCAATACAGTTTGATTGACAGCTGTTGTGTACCTGGAGAAAAATATTGGAAATCTTGGGGAAAGCTAGCAGTGTTCATCAGTAGCTAAGAGGAGGGGCCAGGAAGTAAACTCAGTAGAATAAACACTTCCCTGGCCAGCACAAGGGCCTGAATTCAATCCCCAGTTCTGAAAAAAAAGAAAGGCTAAGTGGAGTTTGGGGAGGTAGAAGATGTTTTTAAAAGGGACCCAGATTTTCTGTCCTTAACCATGCCATGGTGTCCTCAGCATCACTAAGAGGTGGCCACAGTATGAAGTGGTGGCAGGGACGGGCACCACAGCTAACAGTAGAGCTGCCCCCCCCCCGGTGATGGGAGGGACTGGAGGTGTCCCCTGAACAGCCAGGGAAGCTAACAAGGGGTGGTGGGGAAGGGAAGCAGGAAGGGTGACTGTCACCTTCCAAAATGGGGGACTCAAGTGACCCTCATCTGCTTCCCTATAGGTGGGGGTGAGATACAGCAACTAACTGGTCATTCATTGTAAGGATTTTAAGCCAGTCCTCTTCTTTGATCCACTGTCTGGTTTACCTGGATCCTCTCAATCTTGCAGCTTTCCAGAGACCAGTATATGGATTATCTTGCTTCTTGCTGGCTTCTTTGGGGGTGGTTAGGTTTAGCTCTACCGTGTTGAGTCAGTGACTACCACTTGTCTGTCCTCTCTCTATTGATCAGAATTCTTAAGCTAATGATCTTTAGCACTGCGTATTTTCTGAAACCAGTTATTTTTTAATCATTTTAGTGGAATGAAACAAGAAATCTGCTGGGCTAACTAGACACCTTTCATAATTTATTTAAAACTCTTAAGGTGGGAATCATAGGCCAGTTCATAATTGAAGTGCTTCTCTGAAATAAAATATTAGTTATAGGTAAGATTAATTCTGCATTTAATATCTTTGAAAGTTTTCAAAATTTTAATTTTTGAGCTAATTAACTGTGCAGTATTGCTGTGGCTCTATTTCCTCTATTCCTCATGAGTTAGAAGACTCTTCTCGGTTCTCCCACTCACACAGAACATCCAATCACAGCTGATTAGATGAGTGTTAAATTAGATTAATTTAACTCTCAAATTAAATGTTAATTTGCATATTTGTAGTGTGGGATTATAGACTTACTAACTCCTCACAAAGGAGTAAGACTTTGCTTGTTCTCATAGCAGGAATTAGGCCAAAGAATAACTAATGCTAGTGTTGTTTGAACTAAACTTTTTTGTCCCTGGAATGTGAGATATATAACATTAAATTGGAATATGTTTTATTTTATTTTATTTTTTATCTTTTTGAGACAGGGTCTCGTTATGCAGTTCAGGCTGGCCTTTTTTTGAGCTCAGGCTGGTCTCAAACTCACAACAATCCTCCTGTGGAATATGTTTCAAAACAATACATTTTGTCTTTTTGAGATGTTAATGGTAGGAAAAGATCCATATGAAGTAACTTAAATAACAAACTTGTAAAAGTGTCAGGTTTTTTATAATAAAGCTTTAATTCATTTCACGTTATATAAACACTTGATGCTAAGTTTATAAATTCATGTATGACTTATACTTAATGTTTGAATATCTATTTCACTTAAAGTTAGCAAACTCAATTATTTGTGTTCTAGAAACTTAAGTATACTTATGTAATATTCATTTTTATATGCTTTAATTCTACATGATACCAATAAATACTAAATTAAAGCAACAATATTTATGTATGTGGCATAGACTTAGTTTAATGAATACCTTAGTTACTGTTTTGCTGTTGGGACAAAGTAGTCATACCCACAAATTAAAGGAGGAAAAATTTATTCTGGTTTACAGTTTGAGAGGCTTCAGCCAACAGTTGGCTGGCTCCAAGGCAGGGTGGCATAGCAGTGGAGAAAAAGCTGATGGCATGGAAAACAGGAAGAAAAGGGGGAACAAGGAAGAAAGAGAGAGGTATATATTATAGATATCTATAGACACATGGAGATCGTTTTGCACACATAAAATTTATCCCCTCACACCTTTCATCCAGAACCGCAATCTTTCAGTAATTTGCCCAAGTGACTAACATAAAGGGCAAGAGAAGGGCCTGGTATATGTTCTTCAGGCCTTTTAGAAAACATGGAGTTGTTCCTTTGGCCACATACATGTGAATCTATGAAAAGGATGATATTGTAGACATCAAGAGAGTGGAATGGGTGCTGTGCAAAAATGCCTTACAAAATTTATTCCCTCACATAACTGAAAGCTCAGAGGTAGGCTCATATGACATAGGAGCTCAGAAATATCATTAAGAAAAACTTCTCAAATAATACTTGTCCCCTTTCCCAACTTGGGCTTGACTTCTAACCAAAGAAAATCACCACAGAATGACAAGCAGGGACTTTCCGACTGTGCCTTCTTCTGTTGCCCCCATGGGGTAGTTAGCAGGAAGACTGGGAGAAGGAGGAAATGTCTTTTTCTTGAATGGCACAGAAATTTCTTTCTCACTGGGTGCACAGAAAGACCTTCAGAGGCCTCGTTATGACCTTCAGAGTATTCTTATTTTGTGCCAGATATGGCACTGTTCTGACCAATTTTGTTTGTTTTATAGAAAAAAGTTAAAACAAAGTTTCATAGCAAGATGCTAAAAGAATAATAATAGCTAGTGCATTGCATATTTTTATCTTTAAAGTAGTACAAGATACAGGCATAAAATATTCTCCAATTGATATTAGCACAAAGCTTCGTTTTCTATGAACATAGATACTACTAGTATAACTAACATTCATTTTTTGTACCTTCCTTTGTTTTTCCTTTCCTCCTTCCTAGTTTTTTCTTTTAAACATTTTTTTTCTCATTTCATATTATCTATTATATGTTTTAGACCTTATTTCCTCTTCTGATTTCTCACACTAAGGGGATAATACAATATTCATGTGCGAGTCTGATTTATCTCACTAATGAATATGGTCTCAAGTTGCATCCATTTACCTTTTTAAAGTCTCAAATTTATCCTTTTTTTGGCTAAGTAGTACTCCATTGTATAAAAATATATCTTTTTAATCTACTCCTTGATTGATAGGCATCTGGGTTGTTTCCAAGATTTAGTTATTATACACTGTGCAGCTATAAACATGTAAACATGGGGTTATTTTTGCCCATCAAAAAGTCAGATGAAGAAATGTAAACAGCAAATAAATATATGAAAAACTGTTCAGCATCACTGGTCATTTGAGAGATGAACATTAAAACAACACTGAGATTCAATCTCACCCCAGAAAGAATGGCTAGAATCAAGAAATCAACCAATAAGAAATGCTGGAGGGGCTATGAGGAAAAAGGAACCCTTCTTCACTGTTGGTGTGAGTGCAAACTGGAGCAACCACTGTGGAAATCAGTGTGGAGATTCCTTGGAAAACTAGGATTGGAGGTCCCATTCAACCCAGTTATCCATCCATCCGGGCCACACCCCCTTTTCCACTCGACCTCACCTGTAACACCACACCCAGCTATAAAGCCATCAGGGAGCAGGTCCAGCATTATGCCCATGATCCAGTCACCTCCCAAAAGCCCCACTCGTGTGTGAGATTTTTAGCGGATGTCTTGGTATAATCTGTAGGAATGAAGTTTAACAGATTTTTTTAATTAATAAAAGCATATGTTTTAGCTTTTCTAAATGTCCTTTAAAATTGAAAATCTTTGAATATTAAATACCAGATTTAGCCAGGTTATTGTAGTGGTGCATGAAACATCTTGGTTTTGGAAAGCAGTTTTAATTGCAATAGATCATGAAATCCTGAAGTAGCTTATTGTTAGATATTTAAGACTATAATTTAAATGTCATTTGGGGAACATAACAAGGATAATCTTTGATTAATATATTTAATTTTTGCAGGAAACATCTTAGTTTATGATTCACCAGTTTTCAATTTAGTGTACTTTGAACTTTGATCACTGTTTCATACCTAGAAGAAAGTTTTTAAATTGCTGAGTATTTCAGTGTCTGGAATCAAAGGTAGAATTGAAGGTTTTTGAAAATTATACAAGTTGTACAAAAACTTGCAGAATATTTTATAAAGATACTGAAAGTTTAGGACCAGCTCAGACTATGCAGAAAGACCCTATCTTCAAAACAAAACAAAATGATATAGCTCAGCAGCACAATTGCCTGCCCAGCAAACACAAGATTCTGAGTTCAATTCCTGGTACCAAGAAAACAAAATTTTAAAGCTCAAACCAATTTCAAACACCAAGGAGAGAGGGGTGAACAGAAAAGAGGAAACCATAATTACTGGACTCAGAAGTACCAGGCTCTTAGATTATGAAAGAGCAACTCATAACTATAGATTTTCATCTGACAGGAATCTTTCCTGTTTAAAATGCCTACTGCAATGTCTGCTACCATTCCATGTGTATATGAACAAACTAAATGCTTTAGTTCTGAAAGTGTAATGACATCTTGCTAGATTGCTTTATCAGCTGTGTACCTTTTGTCAAGCAAATACCAAGAACAGATATTTTTCTCTCTAAATGAAACCGGAAAAATCATCACATTTAAAGTTAGAACTATATTCAGTTTTGGATTGTAAAGATAGTTTTATTATCTAAATGATGATGTGGCACTTAAAATACCAGTGAGAAGTATGCCAAATACTAAAGAACACTTTAAAAAATACCAAAATTTGTCTCACATAATTTGTATCATTTTTGCTCCCATTTTTGTAAGTGTCAGAGACATATAAATATGTTTGGATTTGAAAACTTCAGAATAAAAGTTTGTAGAACATGCTTAGTGTGCATGTGATCTCTGGGCCAGTAGAGCTTAGCCTCTAGACCATTCTGAACCTGTAGGCCTGAAGTTTATGTGTGAGATACTCTTTGAAGGAACTGACTAAAGGGATATTAAATTAATCACTTTCTACAAGTAAGTCTCAGAAACTCATTCATGCAATACTGCCTCACTTTGAGTGGAATTATTAGAATATAAGGAATTATTATTGCTTTAATATCAGCAGTGATATATTGTGCTTCTAGGGACACTTTTCCCACTGTTTTAATGTTTTGAACATTATTTCAGTTCTTTTTATGAACTTCTATATGACTTGTTTCAGTATTACAAATATTAATTAACTCAAAATAATTCAACATATTCATATTGCAGAAAGAAAATATACCTTACTTTTATTTAGAAATCTGTCTTATTCATGAAAGTCAATATAAGGTATATTAGCACCTTTATTATGGCTATTGTATACATTAATATGTCTAGCTTAGAGACAATGGGGAAATTATTGTAAACTTTTACTTTTAAAGATTGATAAATATTAGTAAGTTATTTAAAGCAATCTTACCTGACTTGGTGTCAGTGATTTAAACAGGTCATTTGCTCACTCAGTAATGTAGAAAAAAAATGCTTGATTTTCTAATATTACGGAGTGCTTTATGGAAAGTAACTTACAAAAGCACAGCTCTTCCAAAGTAATAGTTGTTTTGTTTTAGATGTGTTCATTAATCAAGAATAAACTCCATACTTGCTTAAGCAGGTACTTGGTCCGCTGAGCTATTTCGCCGGCCTAGGTAACAATTTTAAACAGGCTATTAAGATGCAGTATGTTTATAATGATTGGAAAGATAGGAAATGTCAAGAGAGTAAAATCTGCAAAGAAGAATCATACACATCCTGTTTTCAGCCTCCCAAGTGCTGGGATTATAGGCATGCTCCAACATGAGACCCTGTAGACCCTGTACTAAATAGGTAAAAAAATAAAATATAAAAAAGAAACACATTTTGTGAATGAAAAATCAAGTAGTAGAAGCAGAAGATTTTACTACATTAGGTAAATAGCTGGATTTAAAAAAAAAAAAAAAAAGGAAATTATCCAATGTAAAGGAGAGGAGAAAGAAAAGATGTTTTTGTACCAGGATAAGTGCCTGTCTTGCAAGCTCAAGGTCCCGACTTTGATCCCCAAACCATATGCTGTGCCAGCCCCGACCCCGGCCCCGGGCATACAAGCCAGCCACCAAGTCCAGACATGGTGGTGCACAGTTATAATCCCAGCACTGGGGAGGCTGAAAATAGAAGGATCACTAGTGAGACCCTGAATCAATTTAAAAAAAAAGATCTTATGAACATGTGAGACAATTTAAAAAGGTACAGCACATGTGTAAGTGGAGTCCTAGGTAGAGAGGAATAACGTAATGCAGGAGGAAAACTACTGAGGAAAAAAATAACAGAAACCACACACATGGTGGAAGATACACTTTCAGGTTACAGAATCAAAAACTTGAATGTTGTGTAAAATGACCGACCAATTGGAAGAAATGAATGCTCAACTATATCATAAGGTCATAAAAATCAACTACAGTACACAAATGAAATCATGAAAATTAGTAAGAGAAAAATGACACATTGCAAAGGCACAGTAATTTGGAGTATCACATGTTTATTCGAAGCCACAGATGCTTAAAAGACTGTTGCATGTCTTTAAAATAGATAATAAAATAAATTCATAGGGAAAAACGTGTCCATGCATAAAAGTGTAGTCAGCAAAAGTTGGTATCTAGAATAAGGATATATTTATTTTTTTTTTATTTTTTATTTTTTTTTTTAGAATAAGGATATATTTAAACATGCAGTACAACATTTGTGAGCATAATTCAGTTCAGAAACATGCAGTCCAAAGCATTTGCATATAATAATGAATTTCCTCCAGAGAAGTAATGGAAACTCAGAAGAGTTGCTCCACAACCAAATCTATTCACAGAAAAATGATTACAATACTGTAATATAAGATAGTAAAGAAAATACAAGATACAAAGAAAAATAAATTAACCTGCATTTACCTTTGAAAACCTTCATGGGTAGTGTGAGGAAGACAAGTGAAGAGGATTTTTTTTGTGTTGCATAACTCACAGTTACTGCAGGATCACTGCTGTCTATTAAGTCAGTGGTATTTTTGTCCTTTACTGCAACTTTAACAAGGAACCTATCCACAGACACTTGCTTTTGCCTTCTCTTGAGGATTTTGTGAAGATGTGACAATTGCATTGTTGTTAAACAGATTTGTCACACCATTACAACGTTTTTGAGGGATAATTTTCTATAAAGTTTTGCATGGTTTTCCACAATTTTTACATCTCCCTAATCTCATTTGAAGAGATTATTTGAAGAGAGATCTCCTCTTCTGCAGATGAAATCTCCTCCATAACCCCTTGCTGTTAGGAGTTGATCACACACTGTCCCATGGGGGGGATATAGGGAAGAAGAACTGTTGGTTCAGTTGTGATCATGTGACATTCAGTATCATGCATTGCTCATATGGCAAGACACCACTTATTTGTCAAGTTAAAATTTATTAGGTTTGCTCATCTTGCAGAACACTCAGAACAGCTTACAAGGTTTTACTGTGTGCATACAAAGAAAATCCAAATTTATGCCACCAGTTCTATATTATAAAATATGCTAAATGGTTTCAGATGAAGGGACATGATACGGGGTGGGGGATCGGTTCTTTGCAATCTGAAAGAATGTTAACTATGGAATGGATAACTAATATACATAAAAGACTTTTAAAAATTTCTGCAGTACTCTTGAAGCATCATTAAAACATAGAAATTTGTAGCATATTACTTATAATACCTATAACTTGAAGATCAGAGGTAAATGGACATATGTATTCCACAGTCTTTAAGTTTTTTTCAAAGCCTTTTTTATGAGAAGTAATAACTTGAAAAATTAACAGTTGCTCATTACAAAAACTATCAAGGAAATTCAATGGATAAAACAAAGTCTCCTTAGCAAGTTGATAGCAAACCAAATAGGCATCTAGATTTTCAAGGTAGAGATAAGAATCAGTATCTACCCTGCCATATATTATACATACATTCTTAAAAATAGATATTAGGAGAAGAAAGATTTACACTAGTAGTGTTTCGACAGGATAATATCCTGTTTGCTTCTTGTACTATGGATAACCACTAGGAAGATAACAATATAAAAATTATGAATTATTAAAACTATTATAAATCAGCTTAAAAAAGATAGGTATACAGCTACATTCTCTTAAGCCATTGATTAGAGGCATCTGCTCTAATAGTGTTTATAAATAGAATATCATGTATACACCTCATACAACAAAAAACCACTATGAAAACAATATGCAATGTAATTATTGAATCTGTCCTAATTTGATTTGGAACTATCTCATTGCTATTCATTCTTCAATAAATTATGCAAAAAATAGATTTTAGAATTAAATGTCAAATCTAATACAGTAAAATTCTTAATTTGATAAGGCAGTCCAATAAAATTATAACAATATTTGAATAAAGTTTTTATAAAAGAATAAGGACAGATATCAATATTAAAGATGGAAAGAAACTCAACACCATTAGCTACCAGGTAAATGCCCATTGTTCATCTTAACTGAGCCAGTTCACATGGCTCGCAGGTCAGTTCTTTTTTTTTTTTTTTATTGAGAAACAAATAGCAATGAGACAGTTTCAAGACCAATTAGTAGGACAGTTTCAATAATTAATACAATTTCATATCATTTTGTTCATAGTGGTTATTCATAGTACAAGATGCAGACATGATATCCTGTCCAAACATTATTAGTACAAATCTTTCTTCTCACTGAATTGAGAAAGTAGCTGTATATCTATCATATTTTGTATATACATATACAAATGATCCTTCAATTGTACTCCCTTTTTTGTTTAGTTTTGTCAGAGATGGAGGTTTGTTGTTTTTTTTTTTTGTTGTTGTTGTTGTTGTTCTGGGAATCAAACTCAGGACCTTGAGCTTGCCAGGCAGATGCTTGTGCCATTGAGCTTTATTCTAGGCCTGGCTTGCTTAAGGTAACAGTTACTTGAAGAAGTAACTCATCCCCATAAGAATGTAAGATAATATATTATTTGGTAAACTTTTTTAATTTTTGTTTTATTGAAGTACAAATATCAATGAGACAGTTTTAAGATACCTTGACAAGATGGATTTAATAAATTAATACATTGCAAACTGTTTTCATAATGTTTTGGTATCATAGAAGGTGCATGCATGATATTATGCATTATTACACCTTATGTCTCTTATCAGGAAATAGAATGTAGCTGTTTGTGTATCTTATTTTTTATACCTGAATTACATCAAAGATTCAATAACTAATACTTTCTACCTTGATATTTTCCTAGTGGTTGTCCATAGTACTAGAAGCTGACATAATATCCTGTCTAACCACCATTAGTGCAAATCTTGCCTCTCATAGAATTATGTAGAAGCACAGCGTTATCTATCCCACTGTACTGTCCATACACACACATCATGATTCTTCCTTTCTACACCTTCCTTTGTCTACACCTGTCAAAGATGGGCACTCCATTGTCATTCAACTAACTTAGGTGCTTGAACTCTGGTCAAGCATTGGCCGTGACTCATCCACATGGATGACACAGACAAAGGATCTGCAGAATAAGGTTCAGGATTACAAGATAAACCCTGAGGGGACTTCACTGACCTCATAAGAAACATAAAGTACATGTGTTGGTATATAAGTCTTGCTCTATCTAGGTCTTAACCATCCAGCAGAAAAGTATAAAAATGAAGTATACATCGCGGGGCCATAATACTAAATTGAGCTGTAAATGGCTATGGTTGACAACTTCTTCTGATAACTCTCCATTGTTATGGAATACTGGACTGTGTAGGACTGTGTTGTTGAGTTATTTGGTAAACTTTTTAAAGTTAAAAATACATTCACTATAGAAATAAGACACTTCTCTTTTAGATAGCTAGACAAGAGAACTTAAAGCTTAGATTTGACAGACTTGCACACACATGTTTATAGTAGCTTTATTTCCAATATCCTCAAACTGGAATCCACCCAAATGTCCACTAACAGATGAATGGATAAACAACACAGAATTTATTTAGGAATCATTATGCTAAGTGAAGGAAGCAAATAATGATGTCATGTTGTCATAAAATGTTTTTTCATGAAATGCTAACATATGCACAATATTATATATACATATACATATATAAATGTTTATCTGCAAAAACAGAAGATTCGATCTTGGGACTAAGGGAAAATTAAGGGTATATTGTGGATAATGTTCTATATCTTCATTGTGGTAGTAGTTTCAAAACGATATTATCACATTTTAACTTTAAATGGATGTAGTTAATTATTTCTCAGAAAAGTTAAGGAGAGATTCAATAGAAATAGTAGAAGACAAAGTTGTACAGTTGTCCCAGAAAGCACCACAAAAGGAGTAAGAGTGGAAAGATTAGAAGAGAAAAAACAAGAATAATGGATGACTGGTCTAGTAAGTTCAGCATCTGATTTTAGAAGTTTCAGAAAGACACCTGTCAAAAGTGGGCACTCCATTGACATTCAACTACCTTAGGTGCTTGAACTCGACACCACAATCCAACACAGTCCAGCATTCTGCAACCATAGGGAGTTATTCAAAGAAATTGTCGACCATATCCATTTACAGCTCAGCTTAATATTATGGGCTCACGATGTATACTTCGTTTTTATACTTTTATACTTTTTTGCTGGATGGTTAAGACCTAGGTAGATCCAAACTTTATGAACTTTATATTTCCTATGTGGTCATTGAAGTCATCTCAGGGTTTATCTTGTAGTCCTGTACATTATTCTGTAGTTCCTTTGTCTGTGTCATCCATGTGGATGAGTCACGACCAATGCTTAACCAGATTGCTCTCTGTGAGAGCCTTAGAGAAAGTTTTCTCTTCATGTGACTCTCCCCAGGCACACTATAGAACTTCAGTCTCTTTCCTCTGTGGCTCCAAAATCTCCTTGCTCAGAAAATTTGGAGCTCAACTGAGTTTCATGATGTTGCAGTACAGGTTCTCCTATGTCCTGAGTCTTCTTTGACCTTGAAG